>VMDO01013976.1:0-56243 GCA_007922755.1 Pedetes capensis | reverse complement strand
GGCATGAGTCAGACGCACCTTCGTCTTCAATGTGACATCTTTGCTTTTCAATACTCTAAAGAGATCTTTTGCCACAGCTTTTCCTAGAGCAATGCGTCTTTGGATTTCTTGACTGCTGCTTCCACGGGTGTTGATTATAGAGCCAAGCAAAGCAAAATCTTGGACAACATCAATCTTTTCTCCATTTATTGTGAAGTTGCGTGCTGACCCAGTCGTAAGGATTTTTGTTTTGTTGATGTTTAGTCGTAACCCATATTGAAGGCTATGATCTTTGATCTTCATCAGTAAATGTTTTAAATCCTCTTCACTTTCAGCAAGCGAAGTGGTGTCATCTGCATAACGCAGGTTGTTAAAGAGTCTTCCTCCAATCTTGATGCCGCGTTCTTCCTCATAAAGTCCAGCTTCTCGGATTATTTGCTCAGCATATAAATTGAAGAGATAGGGTGAAATTATACAGCCCTGACGCACACCTTTCTCAACTTTAAACCACTCAGTGTTTCCTTGTTCTATTCGAACAACTGCCTCCTGGTTCATGTACAGATTTCTCATGAGCACAATTAGGTGTTCTGGTATTCTCATTTTCCAAAGTGTTATCCATAATTTGTTGTGATCCACACAATCAAATGCTTTTGCGTAGTCAAGAAAACATAAATAGACATCTTTTTGATATTCTCTGCTTTCAGCTAATATCCACCTGACATCAGCAATGATGTCCCTAGTTCCCTGCCCTCTTCTGAATTCCGCTTGATTTTCCGGTAATTCCCTGTCTATGTATTGCTGCAGTCGCTTCTGAATGATCTTTTCTTTTTTTCTTGTCTTTTTAAGAACTTTTTGCTTCCTTCTTGAATGATATCTTTTATGTCGTGCCACAACTCTTCTGGTCTCCTGTCATTTGTGTCTAATGTCTCTCTGGGTTGCGCAGGCTGCCTGTGATCTTGGGCTTGCGAGCCTCCTGCCTTCACCCCCAAGCTGCTGGGAATGTAGGTGTATACCACCGCACCTGACTATAAGCGATTTTATACGTGGGTGGGAGCGTGTATGCGTGAGGTGTTTTTTTTTTTTAATTTTTATTTACTTCCTTCCTTGTTTTACTCTCTTTCCTCTTTCTATTCTCCTTCTCTTTTTCTTATGCTATATATGCATCCTCGTATTAATTACTTTACCATCAGAGCCCCCACATGTCTGTCAGTTTGCCGTGGGGGCTTGCGTGTTGCGATGAGGCTGAGAGCTCTGCCACTATAACCTTAGACATGAGCAAGGTTACCCAAGGTGGACAGGTTTTCAGCTGAGCTTCCAGACTAAGACAGACTAGGGAGTAGGACCTGACGAGCCACTCCTGAAACAACTAGCCATTGAAAACCCTATGGATAGTAAAGAAACACTCTTCTAGGTAGGGAATACTAAAGTCCTATTCTCCTCTCAGGGCAAACATTTCTTACTGTTTCTCTCACTATTAGAGGATAGGTTTTTGTCTTGTAACTTTATTTTTCTAATGCACATAAGCAATACTGTTAGTTTGCAGTTTTGCTTATATTTTTGTTGTTGTAAAAGTGATTATTTTTAACTCTCCACATTTCCCTGCTGAAACCAGTTGCCTAATTCAAAATAAAGATAAGTGAGAAAAATGAGGCAATAATTGATATAGGTTGTGCTAAACCAATAGTATTTTCAGAAGAAAGAGGCTTGATAGGTAATTTCTTCTTTGTATTAAAAATGCCAATGCTAGGCCCATACTCAGATATGCACACACACACACTCCTTCCACACACAGGCTTGATGTTTCTATAATACTGATTTGGTTTCTGGGAAGTAAAGATGACCTCTGGAAAGACAGAGATGAAGTCCTGATGGTTAGTAAGTGAGACCTCAGTTCTGACCAAACATTAATCTGGTTCCACCCCTCCCCAAAAGAAGAGGTCTCTTTCTGTAGCCCAGGCTGGCCTCAAACTTGCAACTCTCGCTCATTGGACGCCTGAGTAGCTATGACTTCAGATATGTACTACTGCATCCAGTTAATTTCTCACAATGTTAACAGAAACCTCTTCCCCTGGCTTGGGAGTGAATTATGGGCAGATCGTTTAACACTACCTAAAGAAATCTGTGAGGCTTGCTATGATTTGGACCCAACTAGATGGCACCTAACAACAACAACAACAACAACAACAACAACAAAAACAAAACAAAACAAAAAAAACCCTGAGTACTATATCCAAGAGAAATAAATCAGTTAATCTTGTTCTATCAATGAAGTTGTGTTTAGTAAGAAGTTTTCAGCAGGGATGTACTGTTACAATTAACAGAAGTCCTGAGGTAGAGACTTACAGTCTATTTCAGACCATTAAAGACACTATTTGAAATTTAGAGTTTAGCATGCTTACATATTAGCTTGTTTTGAGGGTTTCAAGTCCTAGCTGGGATTTATTTCAGTTGGTAGGGTGTTGCTCTGTGCTTTCTGATGGCCTGGGCTCAATCCCCAAGACCACAAAATTGGGAGAAGGAAGGGGTAATCCACTCCCAAAACAATCCCAAAATAATCAGAGTAGGACTAGATTCGATGGCACCTAACAAAAACACCATCTCAAGTCCTGGTTTTTCAAGTTGAACTGAAGAAGGAAGGGATTTATTTCCATCATTTTGGTTTTAAACTTTGGGAATAAAACCTTTCACATAAATCACCCTTTTCTACACCATTAGTTTAGTCAAGACTCACTGTTGTGTTGGTTTCCTCGCTGGAAGAGAGTGTGAAAGCTAGTGTCTGACATGAACAGATTTATAGTAGGTGAGCTTGGCTAGACAAGGAAAATGTGTGGGTTACAAGATGTGAGGTATTCAAGTGTCAGCAATACTAAATACACTTTGCTCTAAAATGTCTTGTGATCAAAGATGGATAAAATCAACAGTACTTATTTCACAAGCCACAATTTTAAGGAAGAAAAATATCTTGTATTATACGAAATAAAATCTTATCAACTCATGGCTGTCATTCTAGTTCAAACCACCACTACTTCTCATCTGTTGCTGTTAGGAGTTGTCTAATAGGGTCTGACTCATAGCTACACTACATATAATAGTCAAAACTCTCCCTGACCCTGTACCACGTCCCACATTATGTCAGTACTTCTTTGCTAGCCATAGGGTTTTCAACGATTGATTAAGGATTGTTTTGGGAGTGGGGTGCCAGATACTTCTACCACTTTTTTTTGGTCAAGGTATCAAATCCAGGGCATCAGACCATGCAGAGCAGTACTCTATCAACTGAGCTAAGCCTCAGCCCTCATTTCTCATCTTGATTATAATAATAAATTTAGAATTGCTTTCTTAGTTTCTGGGGCTGGGATTTAGCTCCGTTGGTAGAGCACTGCTCTGCAGTTTCTGAGGTCCTGAGTTTAATTCCTAGCACCGCAAAAATGAGAGAAGGACCTGGCAATCCACTCCCAAGGCAATCCCAAAACAGTCAGCCATTGCAAGACCCTGTGAGGGCCGCTATGAGTCGGATACTGACTCGATGGTGCCTAACAACAACAACAACTCTTAGTTTCCAACCGTGTTACTTATACTAAATTCCCTCCTTGTAATCTCTTCTCAGGTGTGCAGTTCAGTAATTGGATTTACATTTTTGAGTTCTTCTCTAGAATATAAACTCTGTTAGGGTAGAAATATTTTGAATAGTTCTTCACTATGTATGCTGATAATAATAATAAGCAATGAAATCTAGTAAGTAGTCATAAGTATGTGCTAAATATATGATTTATCACAAGAACTCTTTTTTGACAAAACGTCTAATCTTAAATATGACTATGTGGAAAAGGATAGTTGAAAGAAAGTATTCAGAAATGCTACTTCAGTAAAGGAGAACAAAAGGAAGACTGAATAAAATATCAAATAAAAATATTTTTAAATAGTACTCAAGAAACACAAAATATTTTTTATTTAAGTTTCTTTTACATCATGAAAACATAAAAAGAAGGTAAAATATTTTTAAAATATTTAAAAATGCAATCAGCAAACTGCAGAATGGAATATAGAGACATTAACAGAGCTAAGCAAATTGAGATTGAAAAGTCATGATAACTGTGTAAAGAACTTATTTAGTAACAGTAATGAACAGAACAGTCACAACAAAAAAAGAAGTCGATGACATTCAAAAAAGAACTTGAGATAATTATACTTAATACAAAGTAAAAAGACAAATGGGGATGATAAGCACTATTACAAAAACATAATCGAGTTTCAACATGAGTAGAGTTGCTATTCCTGAACTAGACAATCTAAGTATTAAATGAAAAAATGCTAATGTTTTTTCAAAAATTATAGAAGAATTAAATTTCAATTCAGCAGTATAAAACAGTCTCAGAAAAATGTTATAGAATAATCAGTACTGGAACATATGCTGGGCACATTTGATTTTCAAAGACACAATTTCTCAGATGTCCTTCCAGCCCAAAAGACAATACAACATTTGTTTTAAAGGTAGGCTTCCTTCATATTTTGCCACAAAACTATACAAGTCCAGAATGTAGAACTGCCTCTAAATTACCAATGAAAATGAATGTTAGGGGAACATTTGTGAAAATGATAGAGTAAAGATGACATTTCTTAAAAGGAAAACCACTGACAAAATTATAAGAATACAATTCCCTGCAAGTCTAGAAGTTAACTACAGGCATTAATAATGAAGTAACACATATTCAAGGAAAGTGGCTGAATCTCAGTAAAAAGAGCCAGACTTGTGTCATTTTAATTTTCTCTGGTTTCAGTCACTGCTCCCAGTATCAATTATACCAACTAAAAAAGCTGAAGGCAGAAACATTTTAACAATAATATTTGTGAGCTTCTATACTCCACTTGCAGTAATGGATAGAACATCACTCCAGATGATGTGAAGAAATAGGAGACTTGAACAACGCTACAAGGTAATTGGAACTAAGAGACATGCCATCAAACAACAGTATACATGATCTTCTCAAGTGCTCTTAGAATATTTTACAGCACAGACCATACATTAGTCCATAGACATGCCTCAATAAATCATGCAGAATGAAATCATACCAAGTATGTACCCTGATCAGATCAAATGAGATATCCACAATAGAAATAAATTTAGGAAACTCACAAATATGTCATAAACAGTACGTTCCTAAAGAACCAAGAGATCAAAGGTTCAATCACAAAAGACTTACAAAATATTTTGAAAAGTCTGAAACTAAGTCCCATATCAGTGAAAAGTGTCATATCAATGCTTACTGCATGCAGTGCAAACAATTCTCAAATGGGAATTTATAGCAGCAGATACCCACACTAAAAAGAAGGTAGATCTCAGATCAATAACTTGTTTAGCTTAAGAAACTAGAAAATAACTGCAAACTAAATCCAAATCAAGCAGAAGGAATGAAGAAATAATGATTAGAGCAGGGAAAAAAAAAGAATAGAAAAAAACAGAACAAATATAAAGGAAAATCAATAAAACAAAAATTAGTCCTTAGGACAAATTTGACAAACCTTTAACAACCCTGACCAAGAAAAAAAGATTCAAATCAGTAAATCCAGGAATTAAAGATATAACAGTACTAAAGACCTCAATAAATAAAAATGAATATGAGAATATTTTGAAAAATTATATACAAAGAAATTAGATAACAAGGGAGAGGTTTTCTGGAAAGATATACCTTATCAAAACTGACATAATGGGAAAAAATCCTAAAAGGTCTATAGTAAGTAGGAATCAAGTTAGCAATCATTTTTATGCTTATTAGAACTGTTATGAAAATTATAAAACACACAAAAATAACATGTTGCTGAAGTTGCACAGGAATGGGAACTCTCATATATTGGAAGTTGGAATGTATAACAGTGACACCACCATGGAAAACAATATGATATTCCTCAAAAGGTTGAAAATAGAATTATTGTATGACTCAATATTCTTCTTCTGAGTATATACTTCAAAGAAATGAAAATAGATGTTTAATCAAAAATATATACACAAGTGGTCATATTCTTTATAATAACCAAAAGAAAAAGGCAACCCAAGTGTCCTTTGATGGATTACTGGATAAATAGCCAATTTTGTTCTCATAAAAAAGGAATAAAGAAGTGACACATGATTATAATACCAATGAACATTGGAAAATATTATGCTGAGTAAAAGAAATCAGGCACAAAAGGCCACATATTGCAGGAAACCATTCCTATAAAAGCCTGCAGCCGTAGCCCTGTAGCATCCGATCCCATCAGATCTCGGAAGCTAAGCAGGTTCGGGCCTGGTTAGTACTTGGATGGGAGACCGCCAGGGAACACCAGATACTGTAGGCTTGGGAGAAGGACCTGGCAACCCCCTCCCAAAAATCAATCTGCCATTGAAAACCCTATGAATAGCAGAGAAGCACTGACAATAGTGTTTCACCTGTTGTATACAGGGTCGCTATGAGTCGGATACCGACTCGACGGCACCTAACAACAACAACAACAATTCCTATAAAATATCCAGATTAAGCATATCCATAAAACCAGAAAGTAAATTAATGGCTGCTTTGGGGAAATAGGGTTGGGATTTAGCTCAGTTGGGAGAGCGCTGCGCTGCAGTCTCTGAGGTCCCGAGTTCAATTCCCAGCACCGCAAAAATGGGAGAAGGACCTGGCAATCCACTCCCAAGGCAATCCCAAAAAACAGTCAGCCATTGAAAACCCTATGAGGGTCGCTATGAGTTGGATACCAACTCGACGGCACATAACAACAAACAACAACAACAAGGGGAAATAAGAAGACTCACTGCTAACTGATAAAGAGTTTCTTTTTTCAATGATAAAAGTATTGCAGAATTAGTTGTGATGCTGGATAGCCTTGTCAATATACTGAAAATCACTGAGTTTTTAATATTTGAATTATATTACAATGAAAAAGAAATATACTTATATACACAATAGGGCTGGGGTTTACCTCAGTACATTCTCTGAGAACCCAGGTTTGATTGCCCAGAACTACAAAACCAGAAGAAGGATGTGGCAATCCATTCCCAGTGCAATCCTGAAAATAATCAGCCATTGTAAAGCCTGTGGTGGGGAACATAACCCAAATAAGTGTCAGACTTTTACTACATACTAGCCAGAAGCTTCCAGAAACTTTGTGGGTTGATGAAAGTGTTGTTAGAAGTGATGTAAAGGATGCAAAATGGACAGTGCAAATATCATTTACTAATAAAAGAAAAAAAAAAAACCCTATGAGGGTCGCTATGAGTCAGACTGACTGGACAGCACCTAACAACAACATACATACATAATACAAATAGAATTGTTATCCAAGAATACTCTACCTATCAAATTCATAGAATAGTGTGATGAGAATGATATTTGAACCCTGCAAAGGAAAATCAGACAACATTTTTGCGGAGAGTTTAAAAAATAATGAGGAATCTGTAGTAGAAATCTTTACATCTTTAATATTGACCAAATACACATTTGTATATATAGAATGGCTAAATAATTTCAATATAATTTTGTGAATTCTATGACTGATTCATCTAAAGACTTTTTAATAATACATAGAAAACATACTTTGCTTGAAAATAAAGAAATAGTGGTTGAAGCCATCTGGAATGAGCCTCAAAATTGGTCATGTGAAAGTAGAAATTCAGCCTCCAGAGAGGGAATAACTCATGAAGTATCACAGAGGCACAAGAAACAGGGCACATTTTGAAGAATAAAAATACTTGTATCTGGGATATGATGTCCAATATAAAAAGAACAAAATAAGAGCCTGGAAAAGAAAGTATGTTCAGTGTCTTGGGGGCCATGTTTGTAGTCACAGCTCAGAAACTGTCAATGTGTTATTTTTCTAAAACTTCAAAATTTTCCTGTCCATATACTACCTGGTCAAATGTCCAGAACTGGTAGACACATGGAATAAACTGAGGAATAGTTCATGGTGGAGCACCAGCCTGTGAACAGCTGCCCTTTACAATACATAAAATTGAGAGGCCAAGAATCACATCCCTGTGACAAGACCTAAATGGCACAAGAGACAACTGGCAGTTCTCAAACACCATGAGTGTCATGTGATCACTACTGGTGGTTGTTTTGTTACTCAAAGAGCTTTTAATACATTTAAGAGGGAGACTCTTGTTCAGATATTTAAGACGACTGTTTATTTATAGGTATATGTCATCTATCTAGCCATAAAATAAAATTGGAATGAAAACAGAGATAATTTGTGCTGTATTTAACTATGTTGTTGTTAGGTGCCGTCAAGTTGAGTCTGACTCATAGCGATCCTCATAGAGTTTTCAATGGCTGACTGTTTCAGGATTGCCTTGGGAGTGGGTTGCCAGGTCCTTCTCCCATTTTGCGGTGCAGGGAATCAAACTCAGGGCCTCAGAGACTGCAGAGCAGTGCTCTATCAACCGAGCTAAATCCCAGCCCTATTTCACTATGTGGCCATGGTAAAATGTGAAACTGCATTATTTTTAGGGAAAATAAAACCAAAATATTTAAATGAAATGACAACAATGAATGAATATTTGAGTAGCATCATTTGTAATTGACTGTGAAATTTTGAATTTTGCCCCAGCTATTCTGTTTTATGTAAATAATTTGGAGAAAGTGCCAAATTGATGTTTTTTGTGAAATGGATAAACAGCGATATGTTCAAATACTGATGCAAGAAGTGATGTTCTAAATGAACATGCAGGAAGTATCGAAAACATGACCACTAAACCACACATCCTTCCAAAACCTGGTTTGGCATTGTAATCCTGTATCAAGATTATCAAGAGTAAAAATTCCTAACTCAACTCCCTAATACTGTGATTGATAAAGCTGCATTTTTAATGAGTACTCAGATGATGTTAATACACTGTATAAATAGATTATCATTTGAGAACCACAATTAAAGGGATTGTTTTTTCACTTTAGATCTGAAAACAATCTGGTGTGAATTTTATACCTCAATATTAACATTGATAGTTAATGGATCCATGGAAGCTTTTGTTTAGTTCAGATTCGGGACAAGTATCCAGTATGCTCAGAACTCAGAGATGGTGAGAGATAAGGAACTCTCCAAGTAGAATTCATTGCAGAATTACAGCTAATTATTCATAAGCACATATAAAGCAGTAGAGGAAGTGGAGTGCTTTACAGTGAAATTTGTGAAGCTCTGGGAGGATGTTAATATGAACTCTTTCTGTATCTGTTTTGGCTGAGCCCCAAAGGGTAATAAATATATAAAAGATTACAAATATCATCTTTTCAAAAGCAAAGTTCATGATCCTTTATGTCAAATCATTTCTACTCACATTAATGATCATCCATCTCTAGGATATCAAATGATTGAAACTGAATTTTGGAAGAAAAGATTTCATCAAGGAGAATTTTTTTTTTTTAATTTTTGAGACAGGGCCTCCCTAAATTACACAGACTACCTCTAGTCTCAAACTTGTGATCCTCCTGCCTCCGCCTCCCAAGTCACTGCACCCAGCTCAATGAGAATTTTTTATGTAATATATTTTCTTTGTGTTCATGAGGAAGAAAAGACAATCCTTCCCTTCTCAAAGTAAGCCAAAAGAATGGGGCTTATGAAATCACAAAAGCAGATATTTGTACCGGGACATCTGGCAAATATGAAATATCCATGTGATAGTAAAAGTTATCAGAAATGAAAACAATTATCCCAAAGCTGGCAAAAATAAGGTTAATATTTTGTAGGCAGCTCCTTTGACATTGAAATTAAGAGAAAAAATATCCAGTGATTATCTAGGATACTGTACTTAGTTTATTCCATGTTTACTATTCATTAATGATCATAGATTAAGTAAAATTATTTCTTAGCTTGTTAAATTTCACACAACAGTGATTCAAAGAAATCCTTTCCAGTGGAACAAATTGCTGTAAAGATTTATGGCCGGTTATGCATTAATCAGGGGTTAAGGTTTAGCTCAGTTTTAGAACACTGCTCTGCATTCTCTGAGGACCTGGTTCAGTCCCCAGCACCACAAGAAGGGAGAAGGATGCTGTAATCCACTCCTGAAACAATCCCAAAACAATCAGCCATTGAAAATCCTATGAGGATCACTATGAATCTGACCTAACTGGATGGCACCTAACAACAGTAATAATGCATTAACTGGTTTTATTGTCTGCCCCAGCAATCTTGCCCTAATATTTTTTAAGTTACCTATAAATAATCCAGTATCTCAGATGCTTTTTGAATCAAATAACAACTTAACTTTTAAAAAGTACCTAATGAGTTAAATAATCTATTTGATACATGTTCATCTTATGTTACCTGAAAGTCATGATTCTATCTTTCTAAAATTTCTAATTTTTCAAGCTATGTCTGGGACTGCCTATCTCCTAGCAAAATAAAGAGATGACTACATAACAATCTCTCTTCTGCACTAAGTGTGTAACGGGAAGGGAAACAGTCTTTGCAGATTAAAAAAGATTCTGTTATAGAGGTATGTGTGATGGATTGTCTAAAGCCCTCATTATTAGGTTAAACAAAACACTAGATGCATGTTTATTTTATACTTAACTGAGAATAAGAATTTTATGTCTATGGTAGATATATATTCATAGTTTCTGAGGGTACCTACTGATTCTGAGGTGAATTCATCTAACAGTCAGTATTGAGTACTTTAGAAAATATACTATGTAAACTCTTCAAATCGAGACATGCCTTCAGAGACTCTCCAGGTACATTCCAACAACAACAAAAAAACATAACTTCACCTTCACTGACACACTATTTTCCTGTTTCACTCATTCCTTAGTTTTTCCTGATTTTGTTTTTTAGTTTTATTTTTTAATTTTTTATTTTTTGGTGTGTGTGTTGTGTGTGACTGTTTCTAGTTTTTACATAGACATCAAGTATTTCTTGTGGGTAATGGCAGTCTTTGTTGGATGACAGATGAAAGAGAATCCAGATATTTAGTCTTTTGATTTATTCTGAGGTTTTCTTTAAATAAAGACATGGAAACAACTTGATCTATGACATTTAGACGAATGTCTATCTTGTTTACAGTTGTATATCAAATGTCTAGCTTCTTGTCCTGCAAAAAATAGGCTTTCAATACTTGAGAAATTAAAATAGTAGCTCCTGTAACTGCGTTTAATCTTTGCTACATTTATTATAATAATTAGTAATATGTTTTTCCAATTAACTTCTTCTCTGTTTGTTGTGCTGAGTTCAAGCAGCCTATATTTGGAACCGGGCTTGGATTTAGCTCAGTGGGTAGAGCACTGCACTGCAGTCTCTGAGGTCCCGAGTTCAATTCCCAGCACTGCAAAAATGGGAGAAGGACCTGGCAATCCACTCCCAAGGCAATCCTGAAAACAGCCATTGAAAACCCTATGAGGGTCGCTATGAGTTGGATACCGACTCGACGGCACCTAACAACAACAACAACAACAGCAACATATTTGGAACCAGTTGGATTAAATCTTGCAATGCCATTCCATGAGATCATTTAGCTCTCATATTCCACTATAATGTACTTAGAAGACTCTCATCTAAAATGAAAGACTACTTCTGGCAAATATTATATTTCAGTAAAGATAAAGAAAAATCAATTGTAGATTAAAATCCATCCAGAACATATTTTGTTTTTCTGGCATATTCTTATCTAACTCTGAATATGTTTGAACTCTGGTTTATTTATTACTCTGGACCAATTTGTTTAAAAGTTGCTAGTCTAAACTAAGCTATTGTAAATTTTCCAAGAATCAATACACAGACATTCTCAATAATCTAATACAGATTGAAGAAGCCACTTAACCTTTTTACCAGCTAGGAGCTAAGGATATATCTCTGGCTACTCCCGCTGCTGCTGCTGCCTTATTCCTTGTACCTTCTTGTTCTTCCTAGATATCAACTATTTTCCATTCTGTCTTTAGACTTGCCAGTAATATCTTTTTATTGGAGTACTTCTTAAAACATCAGATTATTCCTCAATTCATGACTTCATGTTTTTACCTCCCCATTTTTGACTCTTAAAAAGTAGTTTCTTCATATACTAATGTATTAATGGTTTTTTTGTGAATTATTATAAAACTAGGAAAAGATAAGTTAGCAAACAGGGCTTTTAACTGGTATGTAATTTCTTATTCACAACAACTTCTGCTTTATATTTACACGCCATGGTAGAATACTGTTTCTAATTTCTACAATTTATAAATTTTATTTCTGCATAAATCCCTAATCTTTATCCTTTAAAATCTTTATTCTCAAATATTAATTTTTATCAACCTCTCAAAAATACATTCAAGGAGATGGTTTCTTTGGTTTACACACACACACACACACACACACACACACACACATTTTCACTGAGATAGGCCCAAGTATTGAAACACGAAAGAAACATATTCAACCATTTCCCAAGAATATCTTCCAATTAATATTATACCACATCACTTTCTTGAAAGACAAAAAAAAAAAAAGCTAACTAGTATGATGAGCCCCATGAAGAGTAATTGTACAATCAACCTTCTGAGATAAACATAACTATTGCTTACTATATACAGACTTCATCAGTGTTTTAGGTACCTTAATGAGAGCAGTCATCTATTTTTCAGATGTACTAGCACTTCAAATTTTCATATTGAAAGTGAACTTTTTACTCTTTTCCCAAAACCTATCTTTCATTTTCCTGACTATATTCCAAAAAACTGCTTCAAAAGTGATTCAAACTTTGTGAGATAACAATGATTTATCTTCTTACAAATTTTTTCATACTGAAAGCTGTATCCAGTATGTTTTCTGAATTCCAAAGCTTGGTTATATCAATTTTAATATGATTTTTAAAGGCTTTTTTAGAATAGTTATAAGAATCTATCAAATTGACAATAGAAATATCAGTCTAAAACACCAAGAAATACTTTGCATTAGAAGTAAATTAGTGAGTTATCAAGAAAGATACTATGTATCCAACACATCAAGCAAATTCTTAAATGACAAGCTAAACAACTGAATAATAATACTAGAAACATTGGCAAAATCTTATGAACTATACACAGTGAAATTTATCTCAATCTGAGAAGGTGTCTACTATGCAATCAGAGACATTAATGAGTTTGGTTATAAGAATGGTGGCATAAATGTGCATCTTTTATTGATCACCAATAATTTCTGGTTGTTACTAAATAAGTTTATGTAAACCAGTCAAAATAGACTGGTTCACGTAGTATTTGGAATAATGCATACACTGATTTAGAGTTTTTCATTTTATACCATATCCCCAGTACAACTTTTATGTAAGTTCAATGAAGCAATATGTCCATAGTTTTCAAGAAATTAAGTATATATAAAGACCTACTTGAAATCATTTGACAACTATTTATTTATTTATTTATTTAGCAGTATTTGGGGGTTGAACCATGGCCTCACACATATTTTGCAAGGGCTACATCCTCAGTCTATTTCTTAGTTTTTGAGTCAGGATCTTGTGAAGTTATGCAAGCTATCTCAGGAATCAACTTGCAATCTTCCTGCCTCAATGTCCTGTGTCACTGGATTAGAGGGGTGCACCAGAACTCCCATTTTACCATTTACACCAGAAAGCCATTTTACAACTTTTAAAAATTAAACTATTCTCATATAATAACAAAGGAATTATTTGAATCATCCTGTGGATTGTTTGTTGGTAAAACAAATACCACTTGATCTGTACAAAGTATTCCTGTTACATACCCAATGTGGGGATGAATTTAACTTAAATTCAGTTGACACACAGTGACAAGCACCAATAACTCATAGACAAACCTGAGGGAAAGATTGAATGACAATGTTTAGGATTATTATGGTTTTTAAAGGGTAAGGTCTTTTCCAAGTGGTTATTCATCTACAAACACATTTATAATACAGAGTTTGACATGATTTCAAATAAAACATAACATGTGCCTGGCACAGAATTGGGGATTATTTTGCCCTATTGTACATAGGGTCACTATGAGTCACACTTGACTCGAAGGCACCTAACAGCAACACAGCAGAGGAGATAATTGTGCATAATCCTCATGGTGCTAAACGATGAATTAATTCTCATTTTGGTATTTATTCTGAGGAATCCCATTGTTGAGAAGTGGTTTTATGAGAAGTTTGCATATTGTGTAAAACCAAGCATATATAAAAGTAAAGTTTCAGGTGTTGAGTTTTTCATTTTTCACTTGAGTGTTCTTTCTGTAGCTTACTTAGGAGCATTAAACAACTATGTTACCACTAAAAATGAACTCTTAAATATAGAAAAGATCAGCAATATGTTCTACTTTCCCTCTTCTTTACCCTCCCAAAATTGATCTCATACCAGTGAGTAGAATAGGGGCTACTGGAGGCCAGAGAGTAGGAGGGGAGAGAGATGAGAAGTCAGTCAGTGCATAATGAGAGTCTATTTCTGAACATCTGTGTTTGCTTTTTAGTGTTTCACTTTGCAGAAATCACTATGGGAGATTTCTATGCAGATCATGTCCTTCTACAGTGTTAACATTATATCTTGAATTTTTAATGGAGGTTTTCAGTAACTCAGCCTAAAAATTGGATGAAATCAACACTACCACAGACTCAATCTTTCATTATATCAGTGCAAATTTTATGGTTGTCACTAAATAGTCATGTTTCCCTGTTTATCAACTTGAACATCCAGAAAAGGTCAGATGAAATTTATAAAAATGGTTGGGCTGCAGTGGATATGTATCACTTGAGTGATAAAATATAATCCTTAAAATTATTTTATTGTCAGCCTAGAAGAATAATCAGGAATATTAATTATGATAGAAGCAGTGACTGCTGTTGGACAATAATCTCTAACTTTACTTAAGATAAAAAATAAATTCAGTCGCACAAAGTTTTCTTGAAAATTTTATATACTTTGTTACTTTTGAACAGTTGAATATCTTAGAAAATCAAACAAATTAACCTAGTCAGTGAGTGCAATGAAAAAGTAGTAATTAACGCCAGGCACGGTGGCACACACCTGTAATTCCAGTAAATTTGAGAGCAGAGGCAGTCTGCATAACTTAGCGAGACTCTGTCTCAAAAAGTAAAAAAAAAAAAAAAAAAAAAAAAAAAAAAAAAAAAAAAAAAAAAAAAAAAAAAAAAAAAAAAGGGCTGGGGGTGCAGCTCAATGGCCCAGCACTTGCAAAGCATGCAGGCTCAAGGCCCTGGGATTAACCCCAAGTACTGCAAAAAGAAAAAGAAAAGAAAGAAAGAAAGAAAGAAAGAAAGAAAGAAAGAAAATAGTAATTGTGTGTTTTCTACCGTGAACACCAGTATGCTTCTCCTATTAACTCGCTGGCTAATATCAAGCTACTGGCATATTTCTTGTACCATAAAGGGTTTATACATAAAATGAAGCTCTCCAACTTACCAGGTAACATCTAAGAAATCTTGCAACTTCAAACTTGTTCATATAATTTCCTATCTTCTTTTTACAGTGCTGAAGATAAAGAACACTGCAACTTCTCTACTTCTCTGGTGAAGATTAATTGAAAGAACCATAAACACTTTCAGGTAGAAATAAATTTACTAATGCTAAGTAGTTCATTCTTTTTCTTACCTGTTGCAGAAGAAACTTTCTATTTCATTTATCTATCATTTATCTATCATTTATCTATCTATATGCAATACTGGGGAGTTGACTGCAGGGCCTTCCACATACTAGGCAAGTGCTCTACCATTAAACTTTACCCTCAGCCTCTTTTTTATTTTATATTTTTGAGAGAGGGCTGTGCTAAATTGCACAGGTTGCCTGTAGCTTGGAGCTTGCAATTCTCAGTCTCCTAAGTAGATTTGATTGCAGTTGTGCCCATAGTGCCTGACTATCCCTCTTGGTTTTAAAAATTGTTTACTTGTTTGTTTATTTTTTTAGGTTTTTGGCAATTTTTCAGCCACTTAAATTTTTATATTGTTCCACTCAAATATTTTTAAACTTTTATGAAGTTAAACTCTTAACTTGACATAGCATTCATCTTTTTTCAAACTTTTATCTTTTGTTCAGATTGTCTACTTTTTATTACTTTATCTCACTGACTCCTTTCTCTTCTTTATTCTGCTATGAATCCAAAACAGTGAGAATTTTTTTCCCTTTTCATTTATTTTGTTAGTATATTTTTTCAATTCTAGGATTTCCACTCAACTTATAAGGAATGTTTCCATTTTTATATTGCTTTTACCTTTCTGAAATTTTCTATGTTTTCATTCAAGAGTTTTTGTCCTTATTGTTTGCAATAATTTTGCAAAATGTTGTTATAAAGTCTTTCTCCAATAAATGTAACATCTTTGTTGTCTCAAATTTTGTGAATGTTGTCTTTTCCCATATGAGTTGGTATTTTCCCAATTCTTTATATGTCAAGAAAACTTGAATTGTCTGTTGTTCATTTTGAGCAGTGTGTCATGGGATTCTGTGTCTCTTAAAAATTCTGTGGAATGTGTTGGTATAGTTGCTATTTTGACAAAGGTCAACTCAACTGATTGAGATGTTAAGATCTAAAAGCCATAGCATCAATGTAAGTGTTGTTTTTAAATTGTTTCAGGGTTATTCAGAGCCATCTTGTCTATGCTCTGTCCCCAGTCTGATCTAAGTTATTGGAATAATTGTTATTGACAATAAGTTATTGACAGTGGTTTATGTCATGGTTTTGTTTCCAATGTCTCCACAGGCCATTTAGATCAGATTCACATGTGAACATCTCATGGATGAGCTCAGTAATTCATGAACAACTTTATGGGCTGGATCTCCCACATTTGTCTCTCTGTATGACTCCCTCCATACATTGTGATATCCCATAGCTTCTTTTTATTCCACCTTTTGGTCAGAAATACGTGCTTTCCTTTACTTGGAACTGCCATCAATTTGCCACATCTGTGCCTGTACATGGCTGAGAGGCAAGAGAACAGAAAAAGGGATTACAACTATAATAACAGAGATTTGCCTATCTTGCTAGGACTGCAATCCTCTGATTGGAAAGGAAGTTTCCTTCTTTCAGGGTCTTGGATACTGCAGCTACTCATTTTCATGGGTGCTAGTCTTGCTACAAGCTAGAACAATTTGCATGCCGAACAGGGAAAAGGTAAACAATTGATGCTTTCTCCCACAGTCTTGACGTGTAGGAGTTATGTGCAGTTTGTCATGGTCCATATGGACTCCCAGGTTTCAAGAAGTATTGGGCCCAGCCAGAGTATACCAGCATGGGGAAAAGATGGCAATTTCACCTCTGCTTTGGTGATACTTTAAATTCTGGTCTTATTCTTCAATTCACCTGCTGCTTTTTATTGTTCAGAGCCTTCAAATAGCTGCTATACACATTCTGTCCAAATTTCATAGATGCATTCAATAGGAGACATGGAGTGCAATGTTCCTAACTACAAATTACATGGAACCAGAACTTTTCACCTTGTGTATGATTCCGTGAACTTTTTTAAACAAAAAATTACATCCATTAGTTCTAAATAAAGAAGAAACTTAACTCGAAAATTCAGAATAATACATTTTTTAAAGCTGCTTTTGTACATATCTGTGGAATCTCCATTTATTTCAATCTTTTGTTCACTGTGATTGTATGGAAAATTAGTCACAGTTAAGCTTTGCAAACTAACTAAACTTGCAACTAGTATCAATGCCTACATACTTTGGAACTTCATTTCTTCAGGAGAAAAATGTGTAGACAAGACAAAATATTCTAATATATTACTTCCAGCACAAATTATTTTATTTAAAAACCAGTGTAATGTTCAATGCCAAGTACTGGCAAAATGTTAATGTAGATAAATCTAAAAGTCTCATATTTTAGTCTTAAACAAATTCTCTATGTCATCTGAAACTGGGATCTTCTTTCTCCTGATAAAAATACATCCAGTTTCATATTAAATTTATCTTATTCACATATGTGTTCAAGCCGAATGTCTTTGGCTCATGAGCATAAAAGTGTGCCACATCTCTTCCTAACTCCATGTTCACTGAGACATATTAGCAGCTTGGGATCAACCACAATGGGTATATTTATGTAACAAAAATTATCAAACACTACAAATAAGGTCAATTTATTTCTTCCTCTATTTCTTTGCTTTCTTTCTTCATTTCTTTCCTTCCTTTTTCTCTTTTATGTTGAGGTGAATATTAAATATTTACCAATTCAATGCTGCTTATTCTCCTCAAGAAAAGTAATTTTTACTTCATAGATAAAAAAAATAATTTCACAGAATATTTCATAGATGATAGAAATTAACACAAGGTAGATTAGAACACAGATATGTTGTATATTAGATATATCCATTTTGGCAATATAATTTACTATCACAGAATTTGGCTATAAGGTTTGGACTCTTGCATAGCATTTTCAAAGATCCTCTGGAAGATTTTGATTGCAGATAAATTGAGATTGTGCAATTAAATTCTCACTTACACAGTAATACCTTGGGTGTTTATTCAAAGCCTCAAAAGATTACTTTAGTATAAAGCCTGGAAAATAATGACAATAGAACCTGGAGATAAAGTCTATATGGTATATCAAAATGTAAATATTGCTGGTCTGTTCATCTCTATAATTGAATTTGTTTACAAGTAAGATGCTAGTAGAAAAGCCTGGGAATTTATATAAATCACATTGAGGGGAAGGAATCTTTTCCCTGATAATCTCCCTCTGTGAATTTGAGGTTTTCAAGTCATATCTTTGCTAAAATGTAGTTAGAATTTAATTGGAGGAAGTCAAGAAGGAGGTATGTATTTATTCATTTTTTTTGTAGAGAGACAAGAAGTGATAGATATTTCTCCCCAGGATACATCTGCTCTAGTGACTTTATCATAGTACAATTCAGGTTATATTAATCATATTGAAGAAACAAAAAAAAATTCATCAAAACAAGATGAGACTCTTAGATGGATAGCTATATAAACAAATGTGAATTTTAATGTGTAAAAACAAAGTACTACACATATTTTTCCATAGAACATGAGTCAGAAATAAGCAGATCTACATGGAGAGCCAAATTATATTCAAAACACCATTGATAAATATTTAATCAAGTATGTTTATAATTATACCTGTTCTACTATTCATCAGGTTTTCAACAGCTGATTGGCTTTTGGGAGTGAGCTACCAGGTCCTTCTTCCAAGCCTACAGCACCTAGTACTCCTAGGTGGTCTCCCATCCAAGCACTAAACAGGCGAGACCCTGCTTAGCTCCCAAGATCTGATAGGATTGGATGCCATGGTGGTATGGCTGCAGGTATAAGGATTGTGGACATTCTAAAGAAAGGATAAATCGTTCTCATTGCTCTTCTTCCAATATCAACTGAGACAATTTCACATTTCAGGTCCACTCTTGAAACATTCTAAATCTTGGGAACAGAACAAAAATTAAACTAGTTTAACCAAACTAGTTTAATCAAACATGTAAATCCTGTGAACAGAACCAAAATCAAATAATTTAATCAAGAAATTAGAATAAATTGTCTCACATAGCTGGGAACCGGGACGTTGGTTGTAGCCTGCTTCGTCTATGAATGGACTCTTGGTCTTGAAAGTCTTTGACTTCTGTCTCCCTTTTTCTTGACTCTACTTGTCATTTGCTAGTGTAAGTTTTCAAGATTAACCTCACTCCTTGTTCAGTCCTCTGATTACCAATGTCTCTCACATAAATTCCCTTAGTTTAACATCTTTTTTGAGACAATTTCTTTCCTAATAGCTTAGACAAAATACATCTAGGAACCAATTAATTTATTTTCTGTTGCTATAAATGAATGCCACAAACTAGGCAATTTATAAATAATAAAGATTCAAGCCAGATGCCAGAACACACACCTGTAATCCCAGCAAACCTAGAGGCTGAGGCAGGAGGATCACAGCTTCAAGGCAAGAGGTAGCCTATGTAATTTAGTGATATGTCATCCCACAATAAACATTAAAAAAATGGCTGTGGGCACAGCTCAATGATAGAGCATTTGCAAGGCCCTGGTTTCAACCCCCTAATACTAAATAATGAATGAATGAATGAATGAACAAATAAACAAATTTCAATCAATTCATTTGTTCTGGAGGCTGAGAGGTATAAAGCTGAGAGGCTACATGTGGTGAGGGGCTTCCTGCTCATGAGGGCTCTCTGTACACTCCTCAATGGCACAGGATATCACATGATGAGAGATGAGGAGGAGAGATGGCCAAAATGGCTTTTGTAACAGACCTACTTGTGACATATGGCTCACTATCTTGATAACCTATTAACTCATTAATGCACAATTGGATTAATCCATTGATGAGGACAGAGCCAAATGACCAAGTTGCCTACAACAGACCCCTCCTCAAAATACCATTAATATATGATTTGGGGGATTAAGTTTCCAACACATGCATTCTGGAAAACAGACATTCAAATGATTAACAAAGAAAAATTTCAATTTCTCAACTAGAGGTAAACATCGGCCTCACAACAATGAAGAGTCTAGACTTACAGGGCCTTACAGGGCTCTCTAGTAGTTTTGACTTGTGCCATATGCCCACCTGTATACTCAAAACATGAGTTTGCTCCATCTAAACTGTATGGTGTGTGTAACCCCCAGGAAGAAGAGACAAAGGCATATATATGTCATTCAGTATTCACTGCAGTGCGTTTTCTAAAGTGTTTTTTTCTATTTGCTACATTATATCCATTCTCCAGCACCTTCTATCAGGTTCTCTACAACAGTACATGCATCATGACAAATTAGAGCAATGGCCACACTTACCTCTATCTTCTAGTTGTATTAAGGAAACAGGATCCTTGGATTTGGCTCTGAGGGAGGGAGGGTCAGTAGTAAGATGATTATTCTATAAATTCTTTATCTGGGGTCACTTCCTACTAACTACAACTCAAGGTCATCACTTCTTTGATGATCTGGTTTTCTCCACCAGTCTACCTCCCTTGACTGATTTTAGTTGCTCATATACGTCAATGGTATTGTTTCCTCTTGGAAAACTCCATGGTACAATATGTTAATTTTATTGATCTATCTTGGTCTCATGATTTCATTTATAATTTTATTAATTTTACCTTCATTATTTTTTATTTCAATTTGATTAACTATATATATTTTAATTGTCTAACTTGTTAGTTGAAAGGCCCTACCTCTTAATACTGTTGAAGATCATATTTCAACATTAATTTTGAAAGAGGCACAAACATTCAGATAATAGAACTTTTACATATTTTAGCCTTTCTTTATATCTGTATTCTGTTCTCTAGTCTCAAATTTAAAATTAGCACTATACTCTTTGGATAATTGTTTCTCTGAGACATGTTATTCTTTCAATTTTCAACTTTTTCTAATAATTGTCCTGATTCATTAGCCAGAGAACATATGTGTTAAGTAACTTTGCAAAGCCAGCGTCTAACTTAAAACTTTGATGATAACAAACGATTGGCATCAAGTAAAATCCCCAGTAATAACTGAATAGCCTATAAGCTATTGCCAATGTTCATTTATGGAAAGTCTCCATTCACTTATGTTCCCAAATCATTATTGTTATTGTTTACTCTGTGTAGAATTTTTTCCTCTCTGATTAAGCTAACTCAGTGACAATGATTTCATAATTTAATTCAAAGTTTTCTTATTTTAGAAAAGATACCCATATTATTCACTTCACTACTAAAATGTGCACCTGTCTATCATTTATTATTTACATTCTATATTGTAATATTTAGTTATTTTACTAGGTGCATAGTAAATCACTTAAATATGGTTAATAGGGTAATATTGTTAGGTGCCATCAAGTCATGTCTGACTCATAGCAATTCTCATAGGGTTTTCAATGGCTGATTGCTTTTGGCATATACACTTTTATTTAAAAATGCTAACTTAGTCCTGAAGCCTTGACTAGGGGCTGGTCAGGTCCCCTTTGGAAGCTCATTAAGTCCACATCCCACTTTGCTCATTGAACTCTCACCTCCAAAGCCTCTCTGCATCCACCCTAATAGGCCCAGGGCCTCAGGGCCCACAGACACTATTCAAATTAGCCAATTAAAAGTTTTAAAGATAAAAAATATCAGTCTGAAATAGAATCTCCTCTAATATGTGAATGTAACCTGTAAACTATTACCAATTCTCATTTATGGAAAGACTTAATTCATGTAGGCTCACAATATCTAACCCTTGCCCCTACTTTCCATGTGCAAGCTCTCCCCAAAGTCCCAGCTTGCTATTATGCTGTCCCTGAGTGCACCCTCATGTGGCCTTGTTTGACAGCATCTCTCTTTCAGAGTTGTGAGTAACAAAGATTTATACCCTTCATCTACCTTAATGTCAGGGTGTTGTGTCCTTCAATCAAAAAACTTAACACCTTATACCTCATTTATCATCCATAGTTTTCACTTTTAAGACAGTCTTTTAACTATTTTAAACCTCTTTTATCCTAAAGTAGTTCATTCTAAGATTCTAAGATATCTCTAAATATCTAAACATATAGCATAATTTATTTATAGATAATTGGCATAGTTTTCCCTACAGTATATTTCATTGTCTTTCAAATATTTATTTTATCTTATTCTTTTCAATGACTATCTAGTACATTGAATTTGGGTTCTAATTTCTTTATACTTTTCTTCTTTAAACATATACATCTCTGTCCTTTGATATATGACACTAATTCCCTGGAAAGATAAGGATTATACTGTATTTCCTCTTGATGATGAGCTCACCCATGTAGATTGCTTTGGCCTATGGATTGTGGGTCCAGGATAAAGCATGGAAAGGCAATATGTATTTCACTCTTTCTCAGGTACTCTGATACACTTCTTGACAAGAAACATTGCCTGGGTAGCCATTCATTCAAGGACAGTGAGCTGTAGTCTGTGACTTTATTCCTTCTCTGTGTGTAGGATTCTTTTAAGTATCTTGTGAAGTGATGGCTTACTGGTCATGAATATCTCTGTTTATGCTTATCTTGGAATGTGTTTATTTCTCCCTCAATTTTAAAAGATAACTTTGCCCTGTAATCTTGGTGGGCAGTTATTACTCTCAGAGCTTAAAATGCATCTCTCATGCTGTTCAGACTTAAATGTTCAAGCCTTTCTTTAGGTTAGGGGTTTTTAGGCTATAATTTCATTGAATGGTTTTTCTGTGCTTTTGTTTGTACCTCAGATCCTTCTTCTACCCCACAGATTCTTAGGGTTTTTATTTTGTTTTGCCTTTGCAGTACTTTGGGATTGAACTCAGGGCATCCCATATATTTCGCAAGTTCTTTATCACTGATCTTCACCCCCAGCCCATTTTTTAACTTTTATTTTGAGAAAAGGTCTTGCTAAATTATGCAGTCTGCCTCTGGCCTCAAACTCATGATCCTCCTGCCTCCAGTTCCTGACTTACTAATATTACAGGCATGTGCCTTCAGGCCCAGCTAGGTTTGGTTTTTTGACCAGGTCCTAGACTTCTTGAAAGTTGTGGTTATGCTTATGTTTTTTGTTTTTTTGTTTTTTTTTTTTTTTTCTGTATTGCTGTCTGAATGTAATGTTTTGTTGACCTTGCTTTTACTCTTTGCTATTCTTTCTTCTGCTTGATTTGGTCTGTTTGTGATATTCTTCACTGTGTTTTTTATTTGATTTTTTGAGTTTTTCATTTCAAACATTGCTGCTTTTTTCCCCCAGAACGTTATTGCTCATTTTTTGGTCCAGTTCCTGAATTAAATTCCTTATTTCTTTCATCTGCTTGTTTGAATTCTCTTTGAGGTCATTGAATTTTTTCCTTTTCCCTTTTCTTTTCTTCTTTCTTTCTCTTTTCTTTCTTTCTTTCTTTCTTTCTTTCTTTCTTTCTTTCTTCCTTTCTTTCTTTTGTAATCTCAAGACATACTCTCACTAACTTATGCATGCTGCCTCTGTCCTTGAACCTGAGATCCTCCAGCCTCAGCCTTTCCAGTAGTTGGGATTATAGGTGTACACTACATTGCCTGGTTCATTGATTATTTTTAAACATATACTTCTTTTATTGGAAGGCTTCTTAGTGAGCAACCTTCTCTTAAGAGCTCAATCCCAAGTACCACTGAGGGATTGAGAGGAGAGCAAACAATATTTTCAGTCTACTATAACATCAATAACACCAAAACAAACCAGACATAGAAATACAATTAAAAATCAATGAAAGTCATCTGTATCCCTAATAAGCACAGAAAAAAATGGCAAAATGAAGCAGGATAAATCATAAAGTCAAAAATTAATTAACATAGAAGTAGTAATAAATAAATGATATAAAGAAGGACAGGACAGGGGAGAAATGAAGAATCCATGCTAAATAAAACAAAATAAAATGACAAGGAGAAATAAGAATATAAGGAAGAGAAAACACCAAGAGGAGTTTCAGAATCTGGTTACAAAATTAAAAAATACATAAATAAAATTATGAAAGACAACAAGAGAAATAAAAAGTAAAAATATATACCAGACACCATGGTGCATGCCTATAATCCCAGATACTCAGGAGAAAGGGGCAATAGGATTACAGATTTGAGGCTTGTATAACTTAGTGAAACCCTGTCTCAAAAATAAATAAAAGAGGTTAAGGGTGCAACTCAATGATAGAGCACTTTCATAGCATGTGTGGCTGTGGGTTTAACTCACTAGTACTCATAAAAGGATATAAATATAATACCAAATATGGTAAGAAGAAAAGAGTAAAAAAGAAAAAGAAAAAATAGAAAAAAAGTGTTTCAAGAAATGGAAAAGAATTGGAGAGCCTTCCTTTGGGGTCTTCTAATATCACAACCTGCCATGTGGGACTCTAGTGAGTCACTGGAATCCCTTGTAGTTTCTAACTTTCAGATTATTGCTGTGTGTGGGATGAGTTCTGGGGCAGTCAAGGGTCAGTTGTTGGCTTCAAGGATTTCACAGTTTTACAGGCTTCCCATCGTTGTGTACCAGACTCTGCTGTTAGCGCCAGAGAGCTGTGCAGCTTGAGGACCAGGCAGCTTATTCTAGAAGCCCCCCAGTTTGTGCACCCCAGGCAAGCAAACATCCAAGCCTAAGGTTTTTCCCTTGAGTGTTTCAAGGAGTGGAGGAAACACATATAGCAGAGGTCTGGACTGGAGGTGAAGAAGGGAGAGAACTCTGCACTATGCCTGTAGTTCTCATTGATTTCCTACTCTGCCCAGCAGTCAACCACCCTGCAGGAGGAGAGATGCTGCACAAATTGAATGATCCACCAGACCCATCCTCATGGGCTCTCAGACATGGTACAACAATCCATACTTGGCAGAGAGGCAGTTCCAGAGGCTGGCCATGGGCTTGGAGTTTTTCTCTCTGTAGTAATCCTCAGGTAATGAGGCTTGCTCTTGGCCAACTACCCACTCTCCACAGCCTGAGTCTCCTGCTGCCTAAACATCTCAGCATGCCCACGTCTGACTGTCCCACCGCACATCTGCCTCTCGTGGACATCTCCCACCCAGTCACTGTGTTAGGGTGTCCCTAGGCCCCCTAAGTTATCATTGTTCCTTATTTTCAGATTCCCAGAGTAGCTCAGTCTCAAGCAACAGACTCTCTCACAGGATGGCGCCTGGCTATAGCTCTCTATGATATTGTTGTTGCTGTTAGGTGCCGTCAAGTGGGTATCAGACTCATAGCGACCCTAAGTGCAACAGGGGAAACACTACTTCTCTGCTTCTCTGCTGTTCACAGGGTTTTAATGGCAGACTGATTTTTGGGCTTGGGTTGCCTGGTTCATTTCCTAAGCCTACAGCACCGGGTATTCCCAGGTGGTCTCCCATCCAACTCCTAACCAGGCCCTACCCTGCTTAGCTTCTGAGATCTGACAGGATCAGATACCACAGGGCTACAGCTGCAGGACTCTATGGTATGGGAAGTGGAAAAATGATTTATTTTTTCTCCAGTGCTGGCCTGCTATACAGAAGAATCATTGTCACCCCAAACTCCTCCATTGGACTTAAAGGTTGCAAAAATTGTGGGTTTAACCTATGGATGGGGGTACCATTCTATTGTCATCATTGCCACCTGGCTTCCTTTATGGTCTCCACTAGGACTCTTGGCTCCCCAAAGGAGCAGGATTGGAGCTCCAGGTGGTTTTCTGCTTTTCTCTGCATAGCCTTTCTGTTTCTAGTGCTTTACAGCTGTTCTGTCAACTCTTCTGTGTTTCCCAATGTTCTCTTTCTTTGGAACATTATCCGTCCTTTTTCACCCTGACTCTTCTAATTCAGTCACTCAGAGAAAGCCTCTAATCTGCACTCTTACCTGAGGAGTTTCACTCCTTTCTTTTCTGACTGTTAGCTGTGAGCTAGTTCTAATGTTTAGAAGCTACTCATATTCCTTAGCAAGCAGCCCACTTTCTCCATTTTTTAAGTTAATAATGGTAAGAAGAGTTTCCCCTACACTTTGGATCTGTTCTACATCTTCAGTCCCCTTAGTTAACACAACCAGGAAAGGTCCATACTTCTAAGGACTCAAATAATTAACCTAAACCTATTGAGTTAAAATAGTTTAATCTCTCCATTTTAAGTCTGTAATGTTAATCACATCTGCAAAGACTCTGCTGCTATGTTAGGTAACATAGTCATAGGTCTGGGGATTAAGATGTGAATATAATTGAAAACTCTGTGAGTGGCAGAGAAGCACTGAAAATAGTGCCAGGCAGTGTTTCATCTGTTGTACATATAGTCCTTATGAGTTGGACCGGACTAGAGGGTACCTAACAACAACCACATAATTGAGAAAGTATTATTTTCCATACAACAATAATCTAAAGCTAACCAGTATCCTGTAGCTAAGCCCAAGTAGGAAGCAGCACCTTCCAACAGAATCTATCCTGAGCCTTGGGAAACCCTATTAGATGGAACATATTAGCTGGAGTCAAACCCATCTATTTTACAGGTGCAAGCAAAGTTGCTAATGTGGGTTCAAACATGGTAAAATAAGCTGCAGTTGGATTGCACATAGATTAACTTGAGGAATATTTCTTGGTATATAAACTAGATTTTGTGATACTTTTTACACAATATTATTACATCATAAACTGACTAATACAAAATGGGCCTAACATGAAATTTTGGGAGATATAATGGATTCAGTGATGTTTGAAGAGTTTATAACAGATATATATATATATATATATATATATATATATATATATGATAGATAGATAGATAGATAGATAGATAGATAGATAGATAGATAGATATTATAGAGGATTTTAGTAATAACTGTTTATTGGCTAAACTTTGTGTATTTTCTGCAAACAACTCCTCCCCCTTATATAAACACATCTGAATTAACATTATGCTCCATAAGACTAAATTTTCTCCATAAATCATCAAGTTGTCATATGAACTAAAATTACCATTCTGTCATTGGTGTTAACTACAAAGTCTTAACTACAAAGTCACAAATCTGGATATGCACATTCTAGAGACAAATAGAATAGCAATATAGGAGATCAAGTTCAATGAACTCCATGACAGCAGCCAAATTTCATTAGAAAGTAGCTCAGATTCTCATGACATTACTCCCGATAAATAGTCCTCTCTATATATGTGATCTCATGAGAAAAGTAGCTGGACCTTGTTTATAAATGATTCCATATTGCATTCTGATACCACATATGGTAGAAAATCACATTATTACAGTTGCAGTCCAAAGGCCCTTGAATGCAAGCAGTGAAATGAAATCTCTGTGGACAGAAACTCAAACAGCATATCTGATTATTTCATCTGAAAGTGTTAGGTGCCGTCGAGTCGGTATCCAACTCATAGTGACCTTCATAGGGTTTTCAATGGCTGACTGTTTCGGGATTGCCTTGGGAGTGGATTGCCAGGTCCTTCTCCCATTTTTTGTGGTGCTGGGAATTGAACTCAGGACCTCAGAGACTGCAGCACAGCGCTCTACCCACTGAGCTAAATCCCAACCCTCTGAAAGTGTAGATAGCCAGAATTATAGATCTACAGTGATTTATAAGCCATGACTTTCATATTGGCTAATATTCATGGGGTAGAAAGAATACAATTCATGAGGTGTCATGAAGTGTGTAGAAATAAAGTAAAAAATCATCTCTATATGGCTAAAAAGTATAATCATAACAGGAACATCGCTCAGTATCCCAGTAGGAATTATTAGTTCTGTGAATATCTGAGGTTGTGAACAATCTCTCTTTCAAGAAATGCAGTTTCTCAATAGCCTCTTGAAAAAAGTGGCTGTTATCACAGGAGTAAACATTAGTTTTGAACTCTAATACATAAACTTCCTCTACCCAAGATCTGAACTGGCTGTAGCCTACCTGCCAGTAGCAATGATCTGCCATAATCACTAGCCTGAGACAAATCTGTCACCTGAAAACAAATTATCTTGCATTCTATAATATTTTAGGTGATAAGACCTCCATTTTTTTAGAGTAGATTTTTGTTTTTTGCTGTGTCATGGTATACTTTCTCTTATAGCCAGTATTGATGATGGGCCACAGAACTAAGGAATAGACATCAAAGGAGCTGCTCACATATTAGACCTTAATTTTCCAATAGTAAAATTTTGTTTCATACCTTCACAATACTAGATTGTGATGGTTTGTAGATAGTAGACCCTAAAGGAAAGATGTTTTCCCCATAGGACCTACTAATTCTCCCATTAAACTGGAACAAAACATGCTCTGCTTCTGCCGCTTTAAGCATTAGGCAAAGAGACAGGGTATACTGTATTAGCTGAGATAATTTATCTTTATTGGTTTTCTACTACTCAATGGATTGGGTAGGAAGGATTGGGTAGAAGAAAATTATGCCTGGAGCTGAGAAGATTCATGTTCTCCTCTTGTATTTTCTGCTACAAAGTACCAAAAGAGTAGAACCTTTGCACAAGAAGAATTGGTCAGGGCCCAGGATCCTTTGGGAATAGACTTGAACACCCACCACTCAACAAGCCCTAAGTAGCTGCTCTGTAGTTCAGGACGAAGGGAATGAGGAAGGAGTAGTGAAAAGGAAAGTGTAAATGTCAACAATAGGCTTTAGATATTTTCATAAGCAAAGATTACAGAGGGTATGTATATTTTCTTCTTTGCCTTTATATGCATATATATTTATATCCCCTGCAGCCTTACTACTGTGATGTCTGATCCCCTCAGATCTCAGAAGCTAAGCATGGTCAGGCCTGGTTAGTCCTTGGATGTGAGATCACCTGGGCACACCAGGTGCTGTAGGCTTGGGAGAAGGACCTGGCAACCCACTCCCAAAAAGCAATTAGCCATTGAAAACCCCGTGAATAGCAGAGAAACATTGACAGTAGTGTTTTGCCCATTGTAAGTAGTGTCACTATGAGTTGGATATCCACTTGACAGCACCTAACAACAACAAATTTATTTATATCTGTTAATGAATTGTCGGGGTCTGAGGCTTTATATATGGAATATGATGGTCATGTTCCATAAGAGACAGGATGTTCTGTTGCTCCTTTAAGGATATACGAAGTGTTTCAGAACCACTAGACAAAGAAAGTGCTGTTCCTGGGAGAGTTAACTTTTACCCTAAAAAATAAACAGAAGTGGTTGTATGCCTTCAAGGACAGCTGAGGTTGTAGATAATAAGCTGAGGTTGCCAGAAACAGCTGTAGCCCTCAAGGACAGTTCCTTGAGCTTTTTTGATAATTCCTACATAAGTATGAGGACTGAAAATAAAGCTTTGCTCAAGACCATCAGTCTTGGCCTCTTCGTCTCTTTTATCCTTGGCTCTCCCCTTCCCCCGGCTGGACCGTGGCAATGAATCATGTTTCTATTTTTATCCTTATAGGTCCCTTATTATCTCAGTGATGTCATTTGAGATTGAATTTATAATTTAGTCTTTAAATTTCAAGATTAAAAAAATAAATTCTAACAGACCTAAAAAAGAAAAAGAAATATTACAGTGATGGATAGAAAGCGATATAAGATTTCATAGCTCTGCTTTGGGGAGCAATATGACTATAATTGTTGCTTTACAAGGATAACTCTGATAAACAAAGCTTGATGGTATTACCTTTGATCAGAGCTTACCTATGGATACAAAGGTTCCACAGAACTGCTAAGTCTGCAAATACACCCTACAATCCACAGAGCACTCTGAGGTCAATTATGTATAACCTCTACCCAGAATCCCATTCACCATTAGGTTCAGGACATGATTTCCCTCTGAGAGAATTTCAGGATATTTGGAATATTGTAATGAGAAAATTATTATTGTTAGGATAGAGCAAAAGTTACCAGCATCAGACTGGCAGGTCCTAGAGGATCACTTTTCCATTCTGGGAACTTCTCAAAAGTCCTCAAAGAATACAGCAGCTTTCAGGAAGATATTCCAAAACTTCTTTCCATTCTTTAGGTGAAAAACTTCAGTTCGTTAGTGTGACCTTCAGTGACAGCTCCCCAAGAAACTAGTGGAAAGTTTCCCTGAATTCCACTCCCCTAACCTATTGCAAAGTAATGTAAACACTTAATTCTGCAGAGAGTTGAAAGTGACTTCTGTTTTCCTGACTGAATCGAGATTGATATTGAATTGTAGCTCCTGGAGGACTATGCAACACATGTTTTCTGTGCCAACTTAGTATTTAAAGCTGAATAACTGTTCAACCAGCTGTTCATTCGGGTCAGATTTGTTCTTCACATGGTGAAAAGGGTCTAAAAGAGAAATTGAAGAGAATTCTGAAAGAACTGTGCTTCCCATAGCATCGCCTTCCTATCCTGAGTAATAATTGAAAAAATAATCTTCTTTTGAATATTCAGAGGTCTTCAGTTACTTATTTAGGGCATTGAAAAATTGAATAACTTCCCACTTTTACCTAACAGACTGTCCTCTGAGAACTTCGATCTAAGGAATGATGATTCAGTCTTCAAGATTTCCTGATGACAGCTACCTTAATAAGGGGAATAAAAAAATACAAGGAAAGTAAAGCTGCAAGAACCTCTTATCTGTACAATTAAATAAATTATTAGTAGTACAATTAAATAAACTTCAGTAACAACTAAACACTAACACTTTAATGTCCAAATTTTCAGCCATCCTTGGACATCAATGATTTATATCTTTGAAGGCTTTCAATCAGTTGGTAGAATGCTGCATTGCACTCTCTGAGGACCCAACTTACAGCCCCAGATGTACCACAAAAATGGGAGAAGGCTGCAATAATACACTCCTGAAGCAATCCCCCTAAAATCAGCCATTGAAAATCCTATGAGGGTTGCTATCAGCTGGACCTGACTCAACAGCACCTAACAACAATAATAGTTCTGAAGTCTGCAGCCATAGCACCCTGGCATTCTATTCCTCCTGATCTTGGAAGCTAAGCAGGGTTGGCCTGGTTAGTTCTTGGATCGGGGAGCACCTGGGAATACCAGGTGCTGCAGGCTAGAGAGAAGGACCTAGAAATCCACTCTTGAAACAATCCACCATTGAATGAACAGCAGAGAGGCACTGACATAGTGCCAGGCATGGCACAGTGTCATAGAATGTTTAGTTCTGTTGTACATAGGATGGGTATAAATAGGATCCAATTTAAGGGCACCTAACAATACAACATAGTTCTGAAACCTCTTGAGATATAATTTCATAATGGCCTGTAATAGAAATCTTTTCTTGAAATACCTGTAATATCTTTTAAATGTATTTAAATTCAATCTTTGCCGTTTTTTCTTTTCTGCTGTACCATTTTTCAGCTATACTTTGACAGATTTAAAATTACATTTTCATAGATATTTTTGTTATATATAGATCAAAATTCAGAGATGGAGAGAGGCACATATACACATTGAAATTCTTTGATGGAATGACTTTTAAATCATGTCTACTTACATACTTTTTTTTTTTCTCTTTTCGATGGCTATGAGTATATGGAGACATTTAAGCTGGAAAAATTGAGGTCTACACTGACAGTAGATAATCAAACATAATAGTAGATGGGAACAGACTCTAGGTGCTATACTTTAATATCAACAATACCAACTAGACCACAGTCAATACAAAATAATAAAATTTCACTGACAATATTACAAGAAAGACATATTCAATTACCTTAATGCTGTCTACAACTGACCCTTACTTGCAAGAACTAGCAAGATATACTTTCTTCTGACAGTAATTCTTGCTATTGATTTCAAAACTCTGGTACAGCTAAAGTAAATTGACATTTATAACACTAACTTAGCAAGGATGAAAATTTAAAGAGTTGATTGCTGTACCCTGAGGGGAAGCAACATCGCATAACCTAACAAATTTTGATCTGTGTTTGAGATAAAAGGATAGAAAATGCATGTTAAAGGTAGCAGTTCGGTTTTTCATACACCAACTTAGTTGCACAATAGATTACATTGTGTTTATTGGAATGACTACAGAGGAATATAAATTTCAGTGAATTAATGTATAAACAAATATCTGGTTGAACTCAACTGTTAATAAGATTAATGGAAAAAGAAGTTTAAGCGTGATTAAACTCAAGAAATAAATGCCTTTCTATTGCAAGAATTTCCTTTTAACACAGGCAAGAACAAAACTTCCCAGAATTCTCCATTATTTCTGCCTACACAATGCTATTAAGAGCAGTAACTAGTATGATTCAATGTTATTTTCTCAATAATAATGTTCATGTTATTAAATTTCGATAGTCTGTATTTCTTTGTTGTATTGACATTGTTATTATATCTGAAGATAAATTCAGTTGTCCATTCAGTATTTGAGGGTATGTTATGGAATCTATAATTCTGGTTTTTTTTTGACACATTCTATTTCTTTTTTGCTAATATTGATTAACTTAAATTGTCTTCTTGTTATCCTTTTCAATGATCCCCCTTTCAATTACTTTCAATGATTTAATCCTTAAATTGAGAATAATACAGATTTCATTTTAACTGTATTTATATTTGCTATGATATTTAAAGCTCATTATATTTATGTTTCAATATTATAGAATGCACATTTCTGTAAGTACAATTCTATGACAGATTACTACATGTGAACTCTAGTTTTCATAAGGAAAATGCAATTTCACTTTGTATTGATATCATCACATTTTCCTTTGAAACAGTTAAGGGCTATGACAACTCCTTAACACACATTCTGTCTCTTCTCTTTTCTCTCTTAATTAACAGGTATTCATAGTTCAAAATTACTATCTTTTTAAATTTTCATTTCTTTAATTACAAGTTAGGGCTGGTAGGCGCTGTGCTGCAGTCTCTGAGGTCCTGAGTTCAATTCTCAGCACTGCAAAAATGGGAGAAGGACCTGGCAATCCACTCCCAACGTAATCCCGAAACAGCCATTGAAAACCCTATGAGGGTCGCTATGAGTCGGATACTGACTGGATAGCACCTAACAACAACAACAATTACAAGTTAGGTTGTATAGTTTTCTAAACACTGTACCTATAATCCATGCACTTGAAAGACTGAGACAGGAGAATTGCAAATTCAAGGCCAGCCTGGACTACACAGAGAAACCTTGTTTCAAAAAATAATCATAAATACATCAAGACTTTGTTTTTAGCAAGGACAGTGTTGTTCAATAAAAATATCTTGTGAGCCAAATATGTTAATTTAAACCATCCTAGTAGTCATATTTTAAAAGGTAAAAAGCAGGTAAAATTCAAGTGTATTTTATGTTTTATTTAAAACTAAATAAATATTGTCATTTTGAAATCTAAAATGTTGTCATTTCAAAACATAATCAATATAAAATTATTAATGAAATGAATTATTTTATGTTTTCCACTAATACTATGTCTCAAATTGAAGTTAAATTTTCATTGTAAACACTGGATTCATATTTAAATTTGATAAGATATGCAGTTTAAATTAAAGATGTGCATACTAAGTTTTCCCAATCATACCTATTTTTCCAACAACTTAATTGAATATCAAATTTAAATTTAAATGTTAAAGTTAATAATTGTTACTCATTGTCATAAGCCATGTTTCAAGTTCTCAGTGGCCACATGAGTTTAATAATTATTATATTGGATGACACAGTTCTGGACTTTTGTATAGATTATCTTCACTTGGATTGAGACTTCATCCATTTGAGTTGAATTAGGCTTCTTTTTTCCCACAAAGAATTAAGCACCTTTTAATTATATCATATTTAAATTTTTTAAAATCTTTCTTTTCTCTGCTAATCTGAACTACTTTCATTACTGTTAAAAAAGAAAGTTCTTAATCCATGAATCTATTTCTGGATTTTCACTTATGGTTCATTGAAATTTTTGGTCCTTTATTTCTGCTGGATTTTGATATTTTTTAATAAATATGATATACCTCATAATAACAAAAGCTCATTTAAGCCTTCCTGCTTTTATTTTGAGAACTATATTATGAATGCCTTCTAAAGCACTCAAAAGAAAGGAACTCATTTTCATGTTGGTTGACATTTCAATTTTTTTTTTTTTTTTTTTTGGCGGTACTGGGGTTGAACCCAGGGCTTCACACTTGCATGTTTTGAAAGTGCTGGACCACTGAACTGCATCCCCAGTACAATTTTTTATTTTTGAGACAGGGTCCCCCTACATTACGCAGACTGCCTCTGGTCTCGATCTTTCGATCCTCCTGCCTTCACCTCCAGAGCTGCTGGGATTACAGGCATGTGACACCTCGCTCCGCCCTGATATTTCAATTTTAATGCTGTCAAAGTACATGCTACTTTAATTCTTCCCTTTTTATTAATTTTTATTGATTATTTTGGCTTTACTTCCTTTAAAATATTTTTAGCTGTATGTTTCTCATTTTTAGGAATAAGATTTATCCTTAAGTTCTTCTGTGGTACTTATTACACAAGATTTTCTGATAAACTGTCCTGCAGCTGAGGTTTGAATTCTTTTCTTTTTTCCTTTTTTGCTTTACTTTCCACTATCCTAAAATATTTTAATCAAAGTTAAATGACCATTTGCCATTGTGTAGATGGTGACTGCACTTAGATTTGTGTATGTGTGCATATTAAGCAACTCCAATGTGCGTGTTTTGTATAACTTTTATCTTTAGGCTAACAGACATCCCTGGTGACTGTTGTAGGCTCCTTCAGGGGCAATGGTGATGTAATTTTGCCAGTGGAATCCAACATAGTGAGCTTGCTCTGAGTAGAAAGCAGAGTATCTTCCTTCAATTTCTTCTACACTTCAATGTTAATTAATCCAGAATGAGCTCATGATTTTGGATAAAACAATGTAAGTGAAGAAAAAAATTAATCACTATTCTTTTTAATAAACCTTAAACGAATAATTTTAGCTACCTTCATATTTAATACAAATATGAATTCCACTAAGGCAAACATGCTGTTGCAAGAGAGATACTAATTCCAAGACATTTATTTATGCTCTCATGGTCAGAATAGCTATAGTTCTTCAAGATGGGTTTACTCACAAAATAAATTTATGTATTCTGGGCTTCAATTTTTGTCCTTTTTAATTTTTTTCCAGTACTGGGGGATTTTCCAGGATCTTGCACATATTTGCAAGGGCTTTACCACTGAGCTGTATACCCCTTCCTTTTTAAAATTTTTTATCATGAGACAAGGTCTTGCTAAGTTATACAGGTTACCTCAGCCTCAAATTTAAAATCATCTCAAGTCAATTGGATTACAGGAATACCACTGTACCTGGCTCAGGTTCTCTCTTTATGACAAGTTTTCACTGGGTGTCACATCCAAAAGTGCATATATTCACTCTAACATTTCAGTTTCATTGAAAACCATTTCAGTTTCATGCAACTTTCTTTTTTTTATTAGAAATTTTTAAGGTAAAACAATGTGTTTCATTCTGACATGCATTTCATTGTGACATTTCCATATATGTGTTTCATTGTATATTGCAAAGATAACTTCCCCCTTACCCTCTTGTGTACCTCCTCCCCCTTCTTCCACACCCTCAGCAAGGACCTCTCTTCTACATTTCATGTCTTTTTGTGGGATTATTTTTCTATATACCCTTGAATACCAATTATGTTTAAGATCCAAACTTTTTTCTGTAGTGATCTATCTTTTTACATTGTCAGTAGTATTACATGAATAACCTAGTCCATTTGTATTATTATCATTCTTTGGTATTATTGGTATTATAATTAATTCCTGAACTACTAAAGTTGAGCTGTTTACTTTGAGGTTGCCCTCTCATTCCTTACTCCTAATTGTTCCTCCTGTCCCTCCTGTTTTCTCCCATCATCTCTTCCTGTTGCTAGATCCCTCCCTCCTTCTTTCCACTTCCTAAATTGTCCCTTCTTTGCTAAGCTGACTTTAGCTTTTTATTATGTTCCAATTTCTGTATAGGATTTTTTTCCTTCCTTTTAATTTTGATTCAGCTCCACATATGAGGGAAAACATGAGGTATTTCATTTTGGGGGCTTGTGTTCATTCACTTAAAATAATTTTCCAATTCCATCCATTTTGCTACAAATGGCATTATTTCATTTTTTTATTGCTGAGTATTGTGTATATGTACCATATTTTTATGGTACATATTTTTATGAATTTTTATGTATTATGTACCATAAGTTTTTCATCCATTCTCCTGTTGATGGGCACTTTGGTTGATTCCATACCCTTACTATTGTGAAAAGTGTTGCATTGAACATGGAGATGCAGGTGTTTCTGTGGTATGATGATTCATTTCCCTTTGGGTATATTCCTAATAGTCCTATAGCTGGGTCATATGGTAGATCTATTTTCAGTTTTCTAAGGTACCTCCATATTGATTTCCAAAGTGGTTGGACTAATTTATAGCCCATCAGCAGTGTAAGAGTGTTCCCTTTTCTCCACAACCTCGCCAGCATTTGTTCTTATTTGTTTTATTGATCTTGGCCATTCCTACTGGAGTAAAGTGGAATCTCAAAGGTGTTTTAATTTGCATTTCCGTAATGGCTAGGGATATTGAGCACTTTTTCATGTATTTCATGGCTTTACAAGCCTCTTCATTTGAGAACTGTCTGTTCAGTTCCTTTGCCCATTTGTGTATTGGGTTATTTGGTTTCTTGGGTATTATTTTCTTGACTTCTTTCTTCTGGAAATTAGTCTTCTGTCCAATGTATAGTATGCAAAGATTTATTCCCATTCAGTGGGGATTTCTTTGACTCTGTTGATTATTTCCTTTGCTGTTCAGAAGCTTTTTAATTTCATATAATCCCATTTATTTATTCTTGTTGCAATTTCTGAAAAAACTGGAGTCCTGTTAAGGAAATACTTTCCTATGCCTATATGTAGAGCATATTGCCTATCCTATCTTCTATTAAGTTTAAAGTTTTTGGTTTTATGTTGAGGTCTTTTATTCATTTTGAGTTAATTCTCATTCATATTGAGAGATGTGGGTCAGTTTTCACTTTCCTGAAAGTGGAAATCTATTCTTATTTGCAGATGAATAAGATATTTTACCTAAAGGACCCCAAAACATCCAGAAAACTTTTAGATCTAATCAACTTCTTCAGCAAAGTGGCAGGATATAAAATCAACACACAAAAATCAAGAACTTTCTTTTAAACCAACTGTAAGCAGGAAGAGAAGGAAATTACAGATACAACCCCTTTCATGGTAGCCCAACAGAAAATTAAGTACCTTGGAATCAATCTACCCAAAGTCCCTACAGAGCTCTACAAGGAAAATTTCAAAATATTAAAGAAAGAAATTGCAGAGGATACTAAAAAATAGAAGGACCTTCCCTGCTCCTGAATTGGGAGAATCAATATAGTAAAAATGGCTATTTTACCAAAAGCAATCTACAGATTTAATGCCATCCCCATTAAAATTCCAATAACAGACTTTACAGAAATAGAAAAAATGATTCAAAAATTCATATGAAATCACAAAAGACCACATATAGCCGAAACACTCTTAAATTGCAAAACTAGTGGAAGTTGAATCAAAGTCCGTAACTTCAATCTATACTACAGGGCAGTGGTAGCAAAAACAGCTTGGTGCTGGCACAAAAATAGGCCTGAAGACCAGTGGAACAGAATAGAAGATCCAGAAATATCTCAACACACCTATACCCACCTGATTTTTGACAAAGGAACAAAGCAAGAAAAAGGATAGCCTTTTCAATAGATGGTGCTGGGAAACGGATATCTGCTTGCAGAAAAATCATGAAACTTTCTTGAAAAAGATGACTGGATTTTAATTCTGATAAGCAGAATTATGTTCTAAATTTCATTATTGAACACCTTTTTCCTTCAAAGCTCCTCCATTCCATGGGCTGCTTCCTTTGACAAACCGTACACTCAAAGCATCATTGCCATTAATTCTGTCTTTTCACTTTGCAAACATCTTTTTTTCTTTGAGAATAGCTTTAGTCTCCTTTTGATGTAAACTAAATGTGCTTCTCTACTTATTCTATTTTTATTCCCCTTTTGGCAAAATAAAATAATCAAAAACATGAAGAAAATTGAGTAAGAGGGTATGTGGAATATGTATATATGTTGTTAGGTGTCATCGAGTCATACCCAACTCATAGCAACCCTCATAGGGTTTTCAATAGCTGATTATTTCAGATTGTCTTAGGAGTGGATTGCCACATATTTCTCCCACTTTTGCAGTGCTGGGAATCAAACTCAGGACCACAGAGACTGCAGAGCAGTGCTCTACCAACTGAGCTAAATCCAAGCCCATGTATATATGAGTACCATATAACACTTTTCTCATGCTTACAAATTTATGGGCTGGGGCTTATCTCAGTTGGTAGAATGCTGCACTGTGCTCTCTTAGGACCTGGGTCTGATCTCTAGCACTGCAAAAATGGGAGAATTTGGCAGCCCACTCCCCAAACAATCAGCCATTGAAAACTCTATAAATAGCACAGAAACACTGACATAGTGTTTTCAGTGACTGGCACAATGTTGGAGAGTGTCTCATTCTGTTGTATATAGTGTTCCTGTGTGTTGAGTCTGACTCAATGGCACCTAACAACAATCCAAATATACATTTCATGTGGAGTGTGTTTAGATTCACTTCATGAGACATAAAAGGTCAAATTATTCACATTCACTTTTGTCTACTGTAAAATTGCATATGTTCCGCCTACCTTTGAAATACAAAAGAACTCTTCTAATAATTTTCACTATCTACCATATGATTGGTATAAGATAATAAAATATTACCTAAACCAAATATACACTCTTTCTCATAAAATTAAACCCTAGATATATTATCTTTATATTTTTCAGTAACTATTTCTTCTAAATATATCAACAACCCAAGAATTGAACTTATTTCAAAATATTTTGTGTAAATGATTCCTCTGGACTGGGCATTGACTGGACTTAATAGTTGCTACATGGATACAGAATATTGGTCACTTGACCCTGCAAAATGAACAGAAATATATAAGTTGGTTAGGCTTGGTGTAATGTATCAACATTCCCTCCTGAAGCTAGGGGAACGAGGATCACAAAACTCCCAACTGTTTGATAACAAATAGGTAAAATAAAGAAAAACAAAGCAGAATAGAACAGAGAAGAGATAAACAGTGGATTAGAGCAGAGCAGAAGATGAAAGAAACTGCTTTGTGGTACAGTGGCCCATAAGGCTGCCAGGGAGTCAGTAGCCACTCTTGTAATTAGCTCACCTGGGAGGGAGAGAGGATCATTTTTGTTGAAGCAGGGTCCCAAAGAAAGATCCCCCTCTCTCCCTGTGAAAAGCCAGTAGTTCCTTATTAAAGCAATTTGTTCCATTAAAGCACATTTTTGTTCAGCTAAAGATTGCTTAACTTGTTATAAATAATGAGTGTCTAAATCATTTTGGTTTCTTACAAGTGACATAGTGAATTCTGCTACTAACAGGACTATTTCTCTTCCTGAGATGACTATCAGTCTTCCTGTTTAAATTGCAGCCACTATGATTTCATACAGGAGAACTTGCAAACACTACTCTTGTGATAAGCTACCTAAACTTTAACTAGATACAACTGCAGAATGACTATTTCATTTTTCTCATTTGAAGGAGTTCTTATCTCCTCCCCTTTTCCCCAATGTAATTTGCTGAGTGACTTACTGCCCCCTTTCTGCTTCTGTAACCATGCTTTTCTTTTCCTTTCTTCCTTTTTTTTCCTTGTGCAGGACCAGCCTTGTTTTGCTCTTGTAAACCTGCCGATCACAGACACACACACACACACACACACACACACACACACACACACACAGAGAGAGAGAGAGAGAGAGAGAGAGAGAGAGAGAGAGAGAAACTATAAAAAGTCTATGCTTCCTTTGTTCAGTGCTCAGTCTTTAGAAAGGAATCTAGTGGGCTGTATATGCACCAGTGCAATAAACTCTCCTGAACTTGCCTATGGTCTTTCCAGACTCATTCATCCCAAAACACTGTATGGAAGCTCACTTGGGAGGGAGTTAATGATGGTACAACTTTGAGATATCTTGGAGAAAGTTTCTTCAAAGGAAGGACTTCCTACCCTCAGTGTAGATGTAATGGAGGTTCTCCATAAGCTACTCATACCCTCTGTATACAACCCCCAGTAAACCCATGCTTCAGAACATTTAAGAGGATCCATTCTCTAGCCAGACTATGTTTCTCTTTGCTTTTCATGCAACAAAATGAGTTTTTATATGATAATAAATAGATTGGAGGTATTTTGGGTGAAGAGAGTGTTTGGGGTGGGAAAATCATTCTCAGTTATTTAAATTCTCTATAAATTCTTCACACCTACACACTGTATGAAACTTCAAATTTTTCTTTATGTTTACATGAAGTCCCAACAGGCCTCCCCCAAAAAACATAAGATCATGTGTCTATAATGCTGTAGAAAAAAAGAGCCACAATCATCCCTCAGTACTTTCTAATTTCCAGTATTTCCAACAAAAAAAATATTTGAGGGAAGAAGTCTCTTCATCCAATATCTACTGTAGGAGGTGCGTTATGCTTGTATATAGGATCCCTGCCCCAATACTCAGCACTAGGACAAACTACATGAAACAAGGTCATAAAACAGTTCCTGAAATACAAAACTATTCTCTTTAGTAGTAGCACTTGGATTCAAGCAATGAGGCATTTTAAAATTTATACACCTGCCCTTAACATCTTATACCCAATCTTTCATCATTGCACACATAATTATAAAATATAAATGTCTCCACAAATTAATAAAAATGCTTTAGGTTGCTAACATGAAGTAAACACTAAAAATGACAGAGCCAAAAATTACAGACTAAGGTGATTATTTGTGTAGACTTACTTTTGAGAAAAATGTTAGAAAATAAGAAATCAATAAGATTGATAGTGGTAGAACTAGACATAAGATATATACTGCACATCACAAATGACATTCTGAGAGCTATTAAATGTCCATAAAATTAAAGTTATTGTTATGTTTGAGCAATATTAAGTTCTGTATTGCAATTAACTAAAGTACCACTGACTCAATACAATAGCCACATTTATGAAGGTATTTGAGAATATGACTTTGTTTCTTATTGCAGACAGAATTTAAATAATGATCACATGAAATCCAACCAATCTGAATATGTTATACAATAAAGATAAAGATAAAGCCAGGGCTTGAAACTTGCAAAAAATATAAATAAGTTCAGCTTTGGTCAGACAGTTTAGGTTTGATTCAGGATTGGGTTTAAATCCTGTCTGAATAGCAGGGCTTCAAACTGAATCCAAACCAGAACCCTGAACCTACTTCAGTTCATGCATTTTTAAAATTTTTGTGAAGCAGAACATGAACTTGAACCTGAAACAAAATCAGGGATTTACTTTCATCTTTTAATTTTTTTGAGTCATTAACTATTAAAATTTTTTTAAAAGTTGAAAAACTTTTTTATTCATCTATCTGCAAAATAGGATTAAAACTTTAAACCCAAATCAAACCCTAACCATCCAAATTTTAACATATTGAAACCACAAACAAATGTTGACTCAGTTTTCCATGGGTTTGAATCTCTAGAAAGAGCAATTAGTGGATAAAATTAAGCAAAATGAATATTTTTATGACTGATATTGACAAGGCCAAAACAAATATTTTCCCTGTTGCTTACACATGCTGATAATGCTGGGAACAGACTTTTATCCTTTGCCTATACACAAATTTATATTGTGTGTCTTGTTGTTATTGTTGTTTTTAGGTATCACTGAGTTGGGTCCATTTCATAGTGACACTATGTACAACAGAACAAAACACTCCTCAATTCTGTGCCAAGCTCACTTTTTTTTTCAATGTTTAAGCTGACTGTTGCAGATATTGCGTCAATCCATCTCATGGGGGGGGAGATCTTCCTTTTTTTCATGGACCTTTAACTCTTTCAAACATGATGTCCATTGCAGGGATTGGTCTCTCTGGACAACATGTCCAAATATGTAAGACACAGTCCAGCCATCCTTGCTTCCAAAGAGTACTCTGGTTGCACTTCTTCTAGGACATATTTCTTGGTTCATTTAGCAGTCCATGGTATATTCAATATTCATCTGCAGCACCATAATTCAAAAGCATCAACCTTCTCTGGTCTCTCTTCTTCAACTTCCAGCTTTCACAACTGTATGATGCCACTGAAAATACTATGCCATGAGTCAGTCACACCTTCATCATCAATGTAACATCTTTAATTTTCAACACTTTAAAGAGATCTTTTGCAACAACTTCTCCCAATGAAATGCATCTTATTTCTTGACTGCTGCTTCTGTGGGTGTTGATTGTAGAACCATGTAAACAAAACCTTGTACAACCTCAATCTTTCCCCATTTATCATGAAGTTGCATACTGACCCAGTCATAAGGATTTTTGTTTTCTTGATGTCAAAGTGCAATCTATACTGAAGGCTGTGTTCTTTCATTTTCAGTAAATGTTTCAAATCCTCTTCAGTTTCAGCAACCAAAGTCAAGTCATCTGCATAAAGCAGGTTTTTAATCAGCTCCTTCCAATTCTGATGCTGCATTCTTATTCATAAAATCCAACTTCTCAGATTATTTGCTCAGCATACAGATTGAAGAGGTATGGTGAAAGAATATATCCCACATGTACATATTTTTTGACTTTAAAACAAATAGTGTTTCCTCATTCTGTTCAAGTGACTGCTTCCTGGTACATGTGCAGTTTTCTCATGAGTAAAATTAAGTGCTCTGGCATTCCCATCCTTCATAATGTTATCTATAAGTTGTTGTGATCCATATAGTCAATTGCATTTGCATAGTCAATAAAACAGATATTTTTTTCTGATATTCTCTGCTTTCAACTGATATCCATCTAACATCAGTAATGATGTCCCTAGTTCACTCCTTCTTTCAAATCTAGGTTAATTTTGCAACAGTATCCTGTGAATGTACTGATGCAATTGCTGTTGAATGATCTTCAGCAAAATTTTGCTTGTGTGTGATATTAATGATATTGTTCAATAGTTTCCATACTTCATTGGATCCCCATTGTTGGGAATAGGCACAAATATGGATCTTTTCTACCAAATTGGCTGGGTAGTTATTTTCCAAATCTCTTGGCATAAACAAGGGAGTACCTCTAGTGCTGCATCTGTTTGTTGAAACATCTCTATTGGTATTCCATCGATTCCTGGATCCTTGTATTTCATCAATTCCTTCAAGACAGCTTCCACTTCTTTCTTCAATACCATTGGTTCCTGGTTAATGCCAATTCTTTTTGGTATAATGACTCTGTATTACTTCCACCTCCTTTTGATGTTTCTTGCATAAATTAATATTTTCTCTGTAGAATCTTTCACTATTATCACTCAAGGCTTAATTTTCTTCTTCCACTCTTTAAATTTAAGAAAGACAGAGTGTGGTCTTCTTTGTGCATGTATATTTGATTTTGTCTTCTTAAGTTGCCATTTGAAATCTGTTTACTTATTTAGCATCTTATCTTCCTTTTCTTTAGCTGCTAGACAGTATGTTTCAGAGTCTCTTTACACATGGAATTTGATCTTTTCTTTTTTTCCTGTCCTTTTAATAATTTTTTGCTCTCCTCATGAATGATGCCATTGATATCATGCTACAACTCATCTGATTTTCAATCATTAGTTTCTAATACGTCAAATCTATTCTTGAAGTGGCCTCTGAACTCATACAGGATATACTCAAGGTCACACCTTGGTTCTTGTATACTTATTCTATCTTTCTTCAGTATCACTTTGAACTAGCATATAGCATATAGCATATAGCATATAGTCCATAATCAGCAACTGGTCTTGTGCCAACCTGTGATATTGAGCTTTTCCATTGTCGATGCCGAAGTAATCCCAAAACAATCAGCCATTGTAAACTGTATGAGGATCATTATTTGTCCAACTCGATGGTACCTAACAGTAGCAACAACAACCTTCCACAAACATAGTCAATTTGGTTTTTAGATTTCCATCTAATGAAGCTTATAAGACAATTGTGCATCTGATACGTTATTAAATAAGATTAAAGCTATTTGCCTGCTGAAACCAGCTAGATATACACAGGAAAAAATTCATACTTAGTCAATCAACAGGTTTTACTTTTTTGCAACATTACCCTGAGTATAAATCGCATCATTATGAGGGGGCAGTGGCATAGATCTGTCATCCCAGCAACTTAGCAGGCAGAATTTGGAGGATTGCAATTTCGAGGCCAGAGGTAGCCTAAAGAATTTAGTGAGACTGTGACTCAAAATTAAAAAAAAAAAAAAAAAAAAAAAGAAAGAGGAATTGAGGTGAAGTCCAGTTGTAGAGCACATGAAAATATGTGGTGGGCCCTGAGTTAAGCCTCTAAGTACTGCAAATAAATAAATGAATAAGTAAGTAAATAAATAAATAACCTTATATGTGATCTTATTTGTCTCATCCACCTTCATAAAAGTGTCAAAGACAAAATCACTCTGCTGAGACATTTTCATCTTCACATACTACCTGCTTGCCTTATTGAAATAGTAATCGTCTCAAATTGTCTGGTGAATTTTGTCTTTGACATCATTTAGAGGTAATGATTTCCATCATTACCTCTAAACAGATAATACAATTGGTAATGACATTTAAATTGAGGCAATTGACCTGAAGAATAAAAAAATATGGAGGAAATAGAAGAATGCAAAAATTTTTTTTATTTTCTATTGATGCTTAATAGATAGTATAAAATTCTTTATTAAAAGTGTTTATACACGAGACTTTGAATGATTTCAAGAAATCAGTTTTAATAAGGGTTCATATAAGAATTATGGGGTTGGGATTTAACTCAGTTGGTAGAGTGCTGCACTGCAGTTTCTGAGGTCCCAAGTTCAATTCCCAGCACCGCGAAAATGGGAGAAGGACCTGGCAATCCACTCCCAAGGCAATCCTGAAACAGCAAGCCATTGAAAACCCTAAGACAGTCGCTTTGAGTCGAATACTGACTCAAGGGAACCTAACAACAATAAGAGAATTATCCCTATAAAGAAAAGGGGATGGTTTTTACATGTAGACACAAAATGAAAAGCAGAAGTGTACCTCTTTTTGAGTGTTACATTGTCATCAATTTTCTTTAAACCAGTATATTGTTTACCATGTACCTACTTTTATTGCATTCATTTTTAAAATGCATCTAATAAGCAGAAGGGTAGTGAAATTTATTTAAAATTTCAATATGATGTGGAACCAAAAAAATACACAAAGTGTATGATTCAATTTAGAATGACAAAGAAGACACTGAAAAATATTCTAGTACTAAATTTGAATCCTTTGATTTTGTTCTTATATTCAGAGACTTGAACCCATTGTGCACTTTCTCTGGTTTATCTCTTAATTTGAAACATTTTTTTATCCTATTGATACGCATAGCATGAAGCAAGATGCCAGATTTTCTCAATATTTCCCTTAAGCATTATGTAGCTGACAATATAAGTAGATCATCATCCTAATTTCTATTTTGTAATATATTAATAAAATAATCACTAAATTCTTAAGCATTTGAAAAATTGTCAAGGTAATAAAAAGCAAAGGAAGATTTAAACACTCTGACACTCTGGGAAGGATGAAGAAATATCTGAAATATAGTTGATAGTAACACACAGATGTTTAAATCATAGTTTTGACAAATTTGCCAAGATTATGTAAGATGTTAATATCAACAGGATCCAGACAGCATACAAGAATTCTCTGTTCTATCTTTGAAACTTTTCTCTACTGTAATTTTATTACAAGACAAACAATTACAAGAACAAAACAACACGATAAAAGTGCTTACCGTGTCCTTCATTCCAAGCCAGACCTCCACCAAGGTAATGTCCAGTGAGAGGCTGACTGAATGAATGTGCCTGAGTAGGCTTATTAGGAAGAATTGGATTTGGACTGAATGGTGTGCCTCAATGTTGCAAAAATATTGGATCCTGTGTTCGTATTTACCTTTCTGAGTACCATTGTGGTCAACAGTGATTTTGCTTGCCCATGAACCCCACTCTGATTATTATTCCAGAGTAATTTTGCTCATTCTCCCATTATGATTACCATTTAGTTCCATAAAGACATTTCTCCATAAATACATTGGAATCTGCAAAAATATGCAGTAATTTCTACTGTATAGAACAATGGCTTCATTACCACTATTCTCTGCTTCCATCTTGTGTTTAATCATCTTATATGGTGTCTCATAATTAACCTCAAAGCTTCACAATAATACTCTCTTTCCTCACAGGCCTTTATATCATCGTAAAAAAAAAAATGTTTGCTTCACACATATTCAGCTAATGGTAGTGTGAGATTTAAATGTGATTAGAAGGCCCTTAAAATAGTTGAAAACCCATTCATAGTATTGTCTGATTCAAAGACCATGGAAATTAATGTTATTTATACTCTGTATGGCTTCCTTTGGTGCTGGAAGTTAGAGTTTAAAGAGGGAGGAGAAATTTAGAGGAATTTTTTTCAAGTTGGAAAGATGGCATGTAAAGGAGCATTAAAAATTCATAGATGTACAAAGTGGTTTGGGATTTGCTAATTGTTTCCAAAGATTTAGGTAGTATCCAGAGAAATATAAAGCTATGAGTAGTAATAAATTTTTATGTAATTTAAAGCATTGATTTGGATCAGTGGCACTTATTCACCAGTATGAATGTTATTGACTTTATGCAAAAGCAATAAATATTTTACATTTAAATTAAAATGGTGCATTACATTACTTGTTTCTACATTTACTCACAAGCCAAATGATGCATGATTTTATGGTTGCAAATAAAAAGAAAGAGGAACAGTTAATGCCAGATGTGGTGTTTTTTTGCCTTTTTTGAAAATTAAGCCTTGTTTCAAATATAACTTAGGTTGCATTAACACTTCATTGAAATTATAAAGAAAGAAAGGAAATAATCTTTTTTTTAGAAACCAGGCAAGATCTCATTACATATCTCTTTTCTTTTAGTTCATATACTCATTGCAACAATTGTTATTGCTGCTATTTTTCATGAACAACAATCCTTATAAATAAAAATACAGATTTATGTATATCTTAAAATATATTTATATAAGACAGATTGTATAACTTTTTCAGATTGAGAAATAATACATTTATCATGTACTTGTTCCTTATTAAATGATAAGTCACAAGGAGATTAAAAATATTATACCTTTCTAATTGTTCTTAGTGGGAAAAAGTGACAGTTGTAATAATGACAGAAATATATACATATTACAGGTATTTTCTAACAAGGGTGCTACAATTCTGCACTGAAAGATTAATAGAGCCTTTTCATAGTCATGCTTATTTGAAGATTTTTATCATGTATTTATCAAAAAACAGGTTTTCTGTAATCTCTAATCATTGAGGCTTGTTCCTCCACAACAAAAAAGAGAAGACAAAGGATTTTTTCCATTCATGAGCTATTTGAGAATAGGTATAATATTCTCTTCGTAGCTGAAAAAAATTAGATTTTCAAGCATAGTTTCTTGGAAGATTTCTCATCTCATTTCTTTACAGACACATTGACTTTTGCCCCTCATAAAGATCTGGATTTCTGAAATAGATGCAACACAGGGCATGACCAAGTCTCTAAAATGGATCCATCCTTTTTTCAGAATTCTGCTAATGTAGACAATTAACTTTTTGTTTCTGTGACAAATATCCTGAGGAATCAACTTAGGAGAGACATTTATTTTGCATATTTCTTTGTTTTAATTAGGCAGCCATTATTATACATAATTTAAGAGAAAATATTTAAAGCAAAAAGTGTTGTTATTAGGTGCCATAGAGTCAGTCCGACTCATAGAGAACCTATGTGCAACAGGAGAAACACTATTGTCAGAGCTTCTCTGCTATTCATACGGGTTTCAATGGCTGATTTTTGTTTTTGGAGGGGGCAGTGGGTTGCAGTGTCCTTCTCCCAGGCCTACCATGCCTGGTGTCCCCAAGCAGTCTCCCATGCAAGTACTAACCAGGTCTGACCCTGCTTAGCTTCCGAGATCCACGGGATCAGATGCCATATTGGTATATCTGCAGGCTTCTTATATATGTTGCTGTTGTTGTTGTTGTTGTTGTTGTTGTTGTTGTTGTTGTTAGGTGCTGTCAAGACATGTTCGACTAATGGTGACCCTCATAGGGTTTTCAATGGCTGGTTGTTTCAGGATTGCCTCTCGGGAGTGGATTGCCATGTCCTTCTACCATTTCTGCAGTGTTGGGAATCAAACCCGAGACCTCAGAGACTGCAGAGTGGTCTAAACTGAGCTAAATCCCAGCCCCTCTTACATAGAGACTTGCTTATTTCTGACTATTTTCAATTTCTGCCATAAGGTAGTCACTTCTATTCATATTAACTGTGAGACAAAAGAGCAGCTTGAACTCCCAACTGTTCTTCCTTTAGTAAGCCATAGACTGACCATTATATGATAATAGTTTCATTATTTTTTCAGAAATAATTTTATCAATAATTAAAAACATCATGTTAAACAAACCTTATGATATTTTACAATAAGAGCAGCCATTCTGTCTGATGAACAAAAATTACTGAATAAATCATTTGATATATAGTAGTTATTAATAACAAAATAATTGTGAAAAATAACAAAGCTTACACAATGAAATTTCAATTCTTCTTAGTCATCTTTTAAGAAGCCTATCTGAAAAATAATAGCCATTGCCAATAAAATCATGGATAAAATTATGTTAGACAAATGAAAGTATCTCCTTAGAAATGAATAAACAGCTCAAAAGTTCAGCAATCAACCACTATACTAGTAATACTATATAAATATAATTTCATATTCCATTAGCATTCTGATTACTTGTGATGTTTTCTTTAAAATTATCATTTAATATATTGGATTATCCAAATTATTATCATGAAAAACAATTTCATTCTTAAATTCCATATAACATTTAGCTTATATGTGTAACTTCAGCGGCCTTGTTTTATTTTGTTGTGTTTATAGAAAAAAAGCCCTTTCTAGCTATTATAGCTAAATACAGAGTACAAATTATTAAATGAAATGGATTGATGGATTCACTATAGTTAATTCACTTCTTTCAGGATTACTGAAACTTTAACAAGATTTCTTATAAAATATCCATAAGTCTTTAGACTAGAGGAAACCACATTTTTTGCTGTTGATTAGCCTACGTTTATTTACCAGAGGGTTTGTAAATGACCTTCATTATTCTCACAAGTAGTTTCTATTCAGAAATTGATTTGATTAATGATTTAAATAATCATAACTTTTTAATTTAGATATTTAATATCTATTTTGAATAGCCATAAATGTTATGGTGTATTTAAAATACAAAAAATGATTTTATGCAGCTGTGTGTTTATAATTGTCTAACAATAGACTCTCTAGGCAGAATTAGCATTTGACTGTTTTCTAATGTAAATTCTTCCACCAGTGCCAATTTTAAGTTACAAATGTTATATAACTGAATGAAGAGTCAGAAAAGAAAGAGCACAAACTTTCAAGAGTCTGTGTGAAGGACTGCTAGTGTATCACTGAACCTAGAATTTATAATTGGGTACCTACATTAAAATCTCATATTTTTAAAATGCATGATGTGTGTGTTAAGATTCAAAAGTTGTTTTGCAAAGAATTTTAGCTTACAAAAGACATTCTTTACGTCCCTTTCTAAAGGTCTTTATGTCCCTAAAACCTTATATTTTTAATTTCCCCCTTCTTCTCTAGTCTAACATTCTTTAAAGACTCCTTCTCTTCTCTTTGCTCCATTTCCTCATGATTATTCCAATTTTGCCACACTCTTGCAAATGGCAGCTGAATTTTATGCTATCTCCTATTTCTCCCATGCTGTATTTGATGTATAAGAATGCCATAACCGCAAGACAAACCACTACTCAAAAATCCAGAGACATAGGTGAATACGGATTCACAGCCTGTTACCAGAGGCGGCAGCCAAGGGAAACAGAAGCACATAAGTGATATTTTTCATGATTTGCTCCAGGGTAGAGTAGTATGAACATGAGAATCTGTGGAGACAGTAGTCTTAGGGCGCCTCACAGGGATCCCACATTTCTATAAATTTTACCTCAAAGTACCATATGAGCTTCTCCAAATAGTCAATACAATTCCCTTGCAAGGGAGGGGGAAGATAACCATTTTTAAATGTGTGCAATGTGCTACCCCTAACAAAATCATACAGTCTACTGAAATAAACTTTATAAGACACTTACAGTACTTGGAAGAAGGGCATGTACCTGACCCCAGCCCACTCTATCCATTTTGTCTCTCCTAAGGCGTAGGGAGTTAAGAAAACTTCACAGTCTGGGGCCACAGCCTCAATAAAAGATTGAGATTTAATCATAAAATTACAAAGTGCTTCTCCTCACCATTGAAATAAAAAGGTTAAAAGAACGTTGAGACACAGATTCTATTTAAAGATTTGTTCTTATGAGAATTCAATGACAACAAAGGAGAAAACTAAAAGAGAAAAGGACACAAAGAATTTGAAGCCTCTGGCACTTACAACAAATATTAATAAAGCTTTTTGTAGCTAGTTTAACATAAATCTTCACACTAAAGTCTAATTTATTTCAGTTTCTATTAATTGGTTCATCTATCATGTCTGTTTTTCAACAAAAATATTACCAGTAGTACCAAAAAGCAAGCAATAAAAACCAAGTGGAAAAGATGAAGCAAAATCAAAACCAGGCTTAGATATAACACATATTTTAGAACATGGGTGTAAAAGTAATGCTGAATTTATGTTTTTCTCTTACCTTAGAAGGTTATTCTCATGTCAATGTATTCCCCTTATCTCTAGAATCTTGGTACTTCAAATCTTTGTAGTTCTTCCCTACCTTCAAGTGAATGATTTAAAAAAGATACATGTTTTAGTTTTTCTGGATGTGAGACTCTTTAGACTTTCCAAAGCTATTTTGAAATTGTAATATGTACCTCAAAATCCTTATGAAATACTAAGCAATCCATATATATAAATGACACTTTACAATGCCTTATATCAGATAATGTGACAATAACTAAGAGAGATCAAATGATAAACTAACCTGAGGAGATGTAGCATGTTCTTAATTGAGGTAAATAATTTCAAGGGATACTCAATGGTTGAACAGATTAATTTCATTGTTCCTCTTACATCTACACTATACTAGAAGTTGACCATTGTGAGATTAGACTTTAATGTTAATATAAATAATAAAAGATTATAATAACATAATCAAATCCTACTTGTATTTCTCACAAAATAAACATTGAGTTTTAAAAATGGTTAATAAGAGGCAGGGGAACAAGGCTGAACAAAGCTCTTTAGATGCTAAGAGGTAAAGAACTTTATCGAATCAGAGAATGAACCAATAAAGAAGGATTCTATTCAATCTCAGTGTTTCAGTAGAGATGTACAGAGGACTACACCCTTGGTGAAGAAATTAGCAAAGATTAGAACAAATATCAGAAAGACTGAAACAATTTTTAAATTTCTTTTCTTGATATTAATTCACATAAAACAAAATTCAATCCTTTTTAAGTAGTATAGTTTCAGAAATTCTGATAAATGTATACAGTTGTATAATCCCACTTCAATCAAGATAAAGAGAGAGAATGTCCACCACCCCAAACAGTTCCCTTACTTTACATTTCTGTCAGCCCCTCACTTGTTCATTCCTGAGCAATCACTGATCTGTTTTCTTCCTTATGTTTGCCTCTTCCAGAAAATAATATGAGCAGAATCATCCTTATTAAGGCATTTAGTTTGTCTTCTTTCACATGGTATCATACCTTTGAGATACATCCATGCAGATGCATATGTCAGTCTTCTACTTTCTTTCTGCTATATGAGTTCACTGACAGTTATTTACTTAATAATCATGGTTAATGAAAATTTATTTGTTTGCTGTTTTGGAGGTAACGTTATTACAACAAGCTCTAAATATGTTTTGATACAGGTTTTTGTGGTTACTCTCATTTCTTTTGGAAAAGTTTCACATGTTGAGATACCTTGGTCATAGAGTAAATGCTCATTTGAGATCAAAGGAAACAGTCAGGCTATATTCCAAAGTGGCCATACCATTTTACATTTAACAGATTTTTGCTTACCTCATCAGTTACTTGAAAGTCCTGGCTTTTCCTCTTCTCAACACTTGGAAGTATCAGTCTAATTTCACCAATTCTAGTAGGTATGCTGTAATAGGTATTATGACTTATTTTTGCATTTCCCTAGCAGCTATAATATATTCTTGAATCAAATCCACACCCTTTCAATAGGTTTTAGAGGATTATAAAATTAGATGAGGATTAAAATCATATGTGGATTGATTTGGAGAATACATAATAATAATGTTTCACCATTTTATTATGGGCTAATTTATCATTCATATTTATGTACTGTCCTGCAGCTGTGGCATTGGATCCCATCAGAAGCTAAGCAGGGTTGGGCCTGGTTAGTACTTGGATGGGAGAACACCTTGGAGTAGCAGATACTGTAGGCTTGGGAGAAGGACATGGTAACCCACTCCCAAAAACCAATCAGCCATGGAAAACCCTATGCATAGCAGAGAAACACTGACAGTAGTGTTTCTCCTGTTGTACCTAAGGTCATTATGATTGGGACACTGACTCAATGGCATCTAACAACAATAACAATTTATGCATTGGTGAAGTATTTTTTTCATTTTTAGATAGGACTTTTACTGAGTTGTCCACACTTTTAGTGAGTTGTCATATTACTGAATTGTCACAGAATTGTATGTATTGGAATCAAGCCATTTATCAGATAAGTGTTCTGCAAACGTTTTCTCTTTTTCTTTTTCTTTTTCTTTTTTTTTTTTTCATTTTCTTAACATGGTTATTCAAACAGAATTTTTCAATTTTGGTGAACTTCTACGTATAAATTTTTCTTTTAAGTCTTGTGATTTTTGCAATCTAAGATAAAGTTCACAAAGGATTTTTCTTGTCTTCTCCTAAAACTGTTTACTTTTAGTTCTTATATTAATACCTCTACCACAATTAGTTATTTCTGCCATCAGAGTAATAGCAGCCAGAAATGACATGTAAACAGGTGAACATGACTGCCTTCTAATAAAACTTTAGTTAAATTTAAACTTCATATGTCAGGATATAATATTTACTTTTGATGTTTCAAAAAATATAAACATGTAAATAGCATTTAGCTTGTATGACGTGCAAAAATAGACAATGGGCCGGATCTGGCCTGTGGACTTTTGTTTGCTGATCCTTGACCTAATCTGGCATTTTTTGACTTCTTTTTCATTGTGTCTATAATAGTCTGGCATGCCAGCCATAGCACTGGGGCATCCAATCCTGTTAGATCTGGGAAGCTAGGCAGGGTCAGGCCTTGTTAGTACTTGGATGGGAGACTGCCTGGGAACACCAGGTGCTATAGACTTGGGAGAAGGGCTAGGCAACCCACTCCCCAAAGACAATCAGACATCCGAAACCCTATGAATAACAGAGAAGCACTGACAATAGTGTTTCATCTGTTTTGTGTAGGGTCCCTGAGTCGGACACCTACTCGATGGCACCTAACAACAATAATGGTCTAGTCTCAGAGGAGTACTACAATTTACTTGATTTGGTTTCTGTATACTCTGAGACATTAAGTTCTTTTGTCTTGTCAGCAAATACAAATCAAGAGGAAAAAATCCATCCATTATACATGTGGAGTGGCTCCTGTCTCATGGTTTCCTTCTAGTCAAGAAACTGCATGTACTACTCACTTTCACTCAATCATTAATCCTAAACCAGTCTCCTCTGCTGTGATTTCAATTCTGGAAATAGCAATGGACAGGTCAAATATATCTTCTTTGGAGCAAGGATTTTAAACCTTGATCCAAAGGAGTCCTGAAACTTTTTGTTTTCCTGTGCATGAATGCACATTTTTCATAGAAAGCCAATCCATCATCTTCATCAGATTTTTAAAGAAGTTTTTGGCTCAATTCTATGACAAGAGCGAGAGTGAATATTTGTTGAAATGGTAATGATAAAAAGCAAAAATAAAGAGATATTATATATACCACAACATGCACATTAATTAACTTTGTTACTTGAGAATTTAGAGGATATGAAACTTTAGTATCTTTCAGAATGTTAGCATAAAAACAACTGGCAATTTAAACTAATATCTGGGAAAGGGCTTTTTTTCCCCTATCACCTCTACATTCATCTTCTGATATTCTATCATGGTAATAAGATAAATATCTTTACTAGAGCCCTTATTTTTAAAACTTTCACTGCTAATGGAGTTGCCTCTGGCAACTCTCACTGAACTGGATAGAAATGCAGAGGCCTTAGGCAGAGCCATTAGGAGTGTACACTCTGTTTAAACCATTGTACATTTACCACATATGGTATTTATTTTACACTTTGAAATGCAACCATTGACTTCTGTTTCTATGTCATCAGGATTAAATCATTTTACTGAAACATTGAGATAAGTACAACTTATCTATAAAATCCTGTAGTTCCTATGACTATCTTCTCATTGGATTGGCTCAGTCTCATATCTTCCTGGTGTGAAAAATGTGGCTTCACTTATTGTCTGCTGTCCCTCCTCGAACTGTTTGTTCTTTGCTTTGCTTCAAAGACAAGTATCTGGAAAGCTATGAATAAATTATAACATTCAGTTTATCCTCCAACAAAGACTGTTTCTTAAAGATTATTCTTTAACTGGGAAAACTTCATTTAAATGTAAGATTTTCCTGTAAACGTAACCATGGAGGAGATAGTGGACCTTCAAAATTAGTTGTTTAGAATGAAAAAGTCAATCTCACGATTAAAGATAAAACTCTAAAGAGGTTTTCCTAGATATAGCATTTCACTGACACTCATGTTTTTCTCTTCCATTCAATGTGTTATGTAAGAAGACTTGCTTTCGAATGAAATGTTTTCAGTTACTTTCTTCTAGTTTATTTATTTAAATATCGCACACATTTATTTCTACAGAAGTATTTCACACCACAATGACTGATCTTTTACTTAGCTTTCTCACTGAAAAGCTTATTGCACTTGCTCTCCCCTGAAATCACTTCCTTGTAGTATACTGTGCATTATTATGTTATGTGAACATTTTAAAAGTTACTTTACAAGGAAGATTTAAGTCTGTTTTTAAAAATTATTATGACTTGACACTCAATAAACCCTTCTATTTTCATAATTTTTAAATACTTTACTTTGTTTTACTTTATTTTATATTTTGAGATGAAGTTCTCGAACTTCTGAGCTCAAGTAATGCTCCTGATTCTGTCTCCCAAAAACTGAGACTAGAGACATGCATTACTATGCCTGGCTTAATAAATGCTTCTAAAGAGAAGTTTTAAAGTTTTGGTGTTTAGGGGATTTATTATTATTATTGAAGATGGTTTGCCTTGATTCAGCAAAATGTGTCTCTGGATTTTTTTTTTTTTAATTTTGTTTGTTGTTCGGAAAAATATCTCTTCTATTTCCTCTATTTAACATATTGATTATTAGAAGGTAGAGATTCTAACTCCATATCTTTTTTCTGAACTCTAAAGTTTTATACTTTATAATTTATAGCTGATAATTTCTGGATTCCTATGAATACTAAAACATTTTCTATTTATTAAGTCATTTAAATCAAATCAATAAACAGCCTTGTAAATTATTTAGAACAATATTCTCTGTTTACAGCCAAGAATGAAGCAATTCTTAGATGTTAAGTAACTAAATCAAGTTTTTACATGGTAAAGGGTATGTTTTTTAACCACTGAAGTACAATGCTTCTAGTGATATTTTGTTCTTTGCACTGGTTTGAGGAAACAGTCTCAGAATTATTCTAATTGTTTTTATTATATCGACATCTTATTTTACATAGTTTTAGTCAAGTATAGTAGATACTAAAGGACTTCACATATTTCTTATGCACAAGTTGATGCATTTTGAGATAGGCAAATGCCATGGTACTATCACTAAAATAAAGATAGTAATAGATAGAAATGTCCAACACTTATGA
>VMDO01013975.1:0-56281 GCA_007922755.1 Pedetes capensis | reverse complement strand
CAGCACACAACTTCACAATAAATGGAGAAAAGATTGAAGTTGTCCAAGATTTTGCTTTGCTTGGCTCTATAATCAACACTCATGGAAGCAGCAGTCAAGAAATCAAAAGACGCATTGCTCTAGGAAAAGCTGTGGCAAAAGATCTCTTTAGAGTATTGAAAAGCTAAGATGTCACATTGAAGGTGAAGGTGCGTCTGACTCATGCCATGGTATTTTCAGTGGCATCATATGGTTGTGAAAGCTGGACATTGAACAAGAGAGACAGAAAAAGAATTGATGCTTTTGAATTGTGGTGCTGGAGATGTCTATTGAATATACCATGGACTGCCAATAGAACCAACAAATCTGTTCTAAAGAAGTGCAACCAGAGTGCTCCTTGAAAGCAAGAATGGTCAAACTGCATCTTACATATTTTGGACATGTAGTCAGGAGAGATCAATCCCTGGAGAAGGACATCATGTTTAGGAGAGTGGCAGGTCAACAACGCAAAAGAGGAAACCCTCCCCCAGATGGATTGACACAGTAACTGCAACAATAGGCCTAAACATAAATAAGATCGTTTGCCTGGCACAGAATCGGGAAGTATTTCGATCTGGTGTACATAGGGTCGCTATGAGTCGGACTCAACTTGATGGCACCTACCAACAACATTGTTCAGCAAATTAATGGTTTAGTCCCTAAAAACCCTTCATATCCATTGCTTGCAGAGGGAAAGATGTAATTATATAAATGATACATGTGGGAACCGGACTCAGGTTGAGAAGGATTTGAAGTTTTATGCCACTACGGCATGATTTGGGTACGTTACTTAATCTGCCTTTACTTTAGTTTCCATAACTGTAAAATAGGAATAAAATTATATATTGCAAATTGTTCTTGTGATAATTAAGTGAGGTACTATATATAGAAGTGCTTAAGTCAATGGACAGGACATAGTGGATACCATGTAGATGGTAACTCCTCCATCCCCACAACTGCAAAGCCAATAATTATAACATGTGAGTGCAACAAACAAGGAACATGCTAAGACCAAATGGAGCTTAATTAATGGATTTCTCAAGATTCCAAATATTATGACCACCTCACTGTTCCATTGTATCTCATTCCAGTCCTCTTAAAATTCTGCCAGTTTCAACTCATTGAAAGCTATGCTACCAGAATTGCAGATACCAGCAGGGTCACCCGTGGTAGACAGGTTTCAGTGGAGCTTCCAGACTAAGACAGACTAAGGGTAAAGGACCTGACAGCCAACTCCTGAAACAATTAGCCATTGAAACTCTATGAATAGCAGAGAAACACTGTCAGATAGTGCTATAAAATGAGCTCCCCCAGGGTGGCAGGCACTCAAAAGATGACTGGGGAAGAGTTGTCTCCTCAAGAAGAGTCTAACTTAATGATGGAAATGGAGTAAAGCCCCAGGACCTCTATTTGCTGATGTGGCATGACTCAACCGTAAATATCCATTAATAACTGGAACATGGAATGTATGTAGTATGAATCTAGTAAAATTAGAAATCATCAAAAGGGAAATGGAGCACATAAGCATTAACATTCTAGGCATTAGTGAGCTAAAATGGACTGGCAGGAGCCATTCTGAATCAGATAATCATATGGTCTACTATGCTGGGAATGACAGATTAAAGAGAAATGGAGTTACATTCATCACCAAAAAAAGACACTTCAAGATCTGTCCTGAAGTATGATGCTGTCAGTGATAGAATAATATCCATATGCCTACAAGGAAGGCCAGTTAATATGACTATTATTCAAATTTATGCACCAATCACTAAGGCCACAAAAGAAGATGGGGATTTTTACAAGCTCCTGCAATCTGAAATAGATCAAACATGCAATCTGGATGTAATGATAATTGACGGTGACTGGAATGCAAAGGTTGGAAACAAGGCTCAGTAGTTGTAAAATACAGCCTTGGTGACAGAAGCAATGCTGGAGATCGCATGATAGAATTTTGTCAAACCAATGACCTTTTCATTGCAAAAACATTTTTTTCACCAACATGGAACATACAGGAATGAAATTGACTACATTTGTGGAAAAAGATGATGGGAAAGCCCAGTATCAAATGTCAGAACAAGACGAGGTGCTGATTATGGATCAGACCATCAACTGCACATCAACTGAAGAAAATTAGAATAAGTATATGAGAGCCAAGGTACAACCTTAAGTATATCCCAACTGAGTTTAGAGATCAACTTAAGAACAGGTTTGCTGCATTAGACACTAAAGATTGAAGACCAGGAGAGTTGTAGCATGACATCACAGATTATTCATGAGGAAAGCAAAAGGTTATTAAAGAGACAGGAAAAATAAAAGACCAAGTTACATGTCAAAAGACTCTGAAACTTGCCCTTGAACATCGAGCAGCTAAAGAAAAAGGAAGACATCATGAAGTTAAGGAACTGGACAGAAGATTGCAAAGGGCACCTTAAGAAGAGAAAATCAAATATAATGACATGTGCAAAGAACTGGAGATAGAAAACCAAAAGGGAAAAACATACTCTGTTTTTCTCAAGCAATTGAAGAAAAAATTCAAACCTTGACTGGTAATAGTGAAGAATTCTACAGGGAAAATATTAAACAATGCAGGAAACATAAGAAGAAGATGGAAGGAATACACAGAGTCATTATACAAAAAAGAATTGGTAGAAGATTAATCATTTCAAGAGGTTGCATATGATCAGAAACCAAGGGTATTAAAGGAAGAAAGGGAAGATACTTTGAAGGAACTGGCAAAACACAAGGCTCCAGGAATTGATGGACTATGAACTGAGATGTTTCAACAAACAGATGCAGTACTGGAGGTGCTCACATGTTTATGTCAAGAGATTTAGAAACCAGCTACTTGGCTAACTGACTGGAGGAGATCCATATTTGTGTCTATTCCCAAGAAAGGGGATCCAACTGAATGTGGAAACTGTGGAACAGTATCGTTAATATCAAATGCAAGTGAAATTTTGCTAAAGATCATTCAACAGCAACTGCAGCAGTATATTAATAGGGAACTGTCAGAAGATCAAGCTGGATTCAGAAGAGGGTGTGGACCAGGGATATCATTGCTGGGGTCAGATAGATATTAGCTGAAAGCAGAGAATACAAGAAAGATGTCTATGTCTTATTGAGTATGTAAAGGCAGTTAACTGTGTGGATCATAAAAATTATGGATAACATTGTGTAGAATGGTAATACCAGAGCAATTAATTGTACCCATGAGGAATCTGTACGTGGCCCAGGAGGCAGTTGTTCAAACAGAACAAGGGAACACTGCCTTGTTTAAAGTTGAGAAAGGTGTGTGTTAGGGCTGTGTCCTTTCACCATACCTCCTCAATTTCTATACTGAACAAATCATCTGATAGGCTGAACTTTATGAAGAAGAATGTGGCATCAGGATTGGAGGAAAACTCATGAACAATTTGCTTTATGCAGATGACACAACTCTGCTTGCTGGAAATGAGGAGGATTTGAAACATTTACTGATGAAGATCAAAGAACCCAGCCTTCAGTATGGATTGTGCATCAACATCAATAAAAGAAAAATCCTCACAACTGGGTCAGTATGCAACTTCATGATAAGTGGAGAAAAGATTGAGGTTGTCCATTATTTTGCTTTACTTGGTTCTACAATCAACACCTGTGAAAGCAACAATCAGGAAATCAAAAGACACATTGCATTGGGTAAAGCTGTTGCAAAAGACCACTTTAAAGTGTTGAAAAGTAAACATGTCACATTGAAGACGAAGGTGTGCCTGATTCATGCCATGGTATTTTTGGTCACATCATATGGTTATGAAAGCTGGATACTGAATGAGGGAGACAGAAGATTTGGTGCTTTTGAATTATGGTGCTGGAGATGAATATTAAATATACCAAGCACTGCAAAAAGAACTGAAAGATGTGTCCTAGAAGTGCAACCAGAGTTTTCCTTGGAAGCAAGGATGGTTAGACTGATTCTTAAGTATTTTGGACATGTAGTCAGGAGGGACCAATCCCTGGAGAGGGATTATCATGTTTGGGAGAGTGGCAGGTCAATGAAAAAAAAGAAGACCCTCAACTAGAAGGATTGACACATTATCTACAACGATGGGTTTAAACATGATTAAAATTGGGGAGAGTTTTGTTCTGTTGTACATAGGATCTCTATGAGTCAGACCCCACTTGAAGGCACCTAACAACAACCACTTGTCACTCCTAGAATAGGACCCAAATGTTTTTGCCTTTTGGCCACAAAAATGTCTGTCCTTTCTTATTTTATCTACCCCTTTGCATTCTTAATCAACAATTATTCAACCCTTCCCACTGGTCACCTGTTTTATTTTGTCTCTACTTTTGTTCTAATACATCTGACTTCACAATATTGAGTTGTCTGTCTACCCTTTTCTTCTTTATCTCTAAGACCCCATTGTTTTCATCTTTATGAGCTTCAACTGACCAACATGCAGCTGGAAGTAAAAAAAAAAATTTGTACCAGTTAGCTGAATGAAGAAACAAGTAAGACATGGTCCCTGCATTAAGTCTTAGTGAGGAAAGTAACAGGTCCTTAAAAAACCCACAGAAGGGAAAGTCATAAATGCCCCATTGGAAATAACATGGAGCAGGAGGAAGGAGGATGAGGTTGAAAGAAAGGCTTCATGGAGGGGGTGGGGTGTGTGTGTGTGTGTGTGCGTGCGTGTGTGTGTGTGTCTGTGGAAGGGCTACTTGGAAGGAATGTAGACAAGGGGCTTTGAAGCACAGCCTGAGTTCCACAGATGCACCTGCTCCTAAGTCATGCCATCTTATGTAGCAGATATTTATACTAGAGGCTCAGCTATTCTTTTGGTAGTAAACAGTAGATTTTTTTTCCTCCTCAGTGATAAATGAATTGTAGCATTCATCTGGGGATAATTTTGGTGTAGGGCCCTTAGGTCATTCAGTAACATGGCAGGAGCTCATATAAGTAGCAGCTTTGGGGCTTGATAGGTTAAAGGTCACTTGTGGGGTCTCCTCTGGCTTTGGCCTTCATCAGAAGAAGAGTGGCAGGGGAGAGCAGGTGCCATTCCAGGTGGACTGCTATCTCAGCTCTGTGAGAGGCAGTACTCTGTGGCAAGTAGCACAGAGTAAGGACAGAAGAGTGATGCGCACATCCTTCAGCTAGACACACCATGTTCACCTAGAATCCAGTTCTTAACCAAAGCTGCCCAGAGATGAATTGTAACGAATCATCACAAGGCCTCTGAGCACGGATACAAGATGTCAGCAGGGAGGTTTCCACTCCTTTCCTCTCCTCACACTGCTTGAGAGCATAACAGCCTTTGGGATATTTCTTCATAGACAGCTTAGGATAAAAGGCATCTCTCACGGGGAAAGCATTCACAACACTAACCCACCAAATTTCATCTGTAAAATGTGATAGGCGATTTTCATTTCATTAATTTTAGAATCCACAAGATGGTTGATCTCTTCTGGAGGAGTAGCTGAATTGCTACATGCTGATATTTAAGGAAATCTTGCTTGAACTGCAGTATGCAAAACCACTGTTGTTGTTAGGTGCTGTCAAGTCAAGTGCTCAACTCACAGTGACCCTATATATAACAGAGGAGATACTATTGTCAGTGCTTCTCTGTTATTCATAGAGTTTTCAATGGCTGATTGTTTTGGGAGTGGACTGCCGGGTCCTCCTTCTAAGCCTGCAGCACCTGGTGTTCCCAGGCAGTCTCCCATTCAAGTAGTAACCAGGCTTGACCCTGCTTAGCTTCTGAGATCTGACAGGATTGGACACCACAGTGGTACAACTGCAGGTATAAGAACCGATAGCCTCGTCTTAAGAGGCAAAAGAATTTCTAGGGAATTTGCTGAATTGAGATATGAAAAAAAAAAAAAAAACGTGACTTAGTATGGTGGGTTGGCACTGTATGATTTTTACTTCTTCATTATCCTATAATCTTTTGATAAAAGGTAATAGTTTTCATTGGCATCATGGCTGGGTTATAACTTAGGCAAATCTCTTTGATGTTGAGCCAGCAGCAGCATTCTGATGAGTTTCAGTGTTGTTACTCCCCTTTTCCTGGAAAAGCTAAGGTTTCCTTCCTGAAGGCATCTGGACAACAGCAACTGCTCATGGGGGGAACTGCAGGCTGCACTCACTTCCCCTTTCCTTGAACATCACAGCTCCAATCTTTGGCTTGGTTGACTTTTCAATGTTAAAACTTTGGATTCTATTGGGTTCTGATTTTTTTCATAAATAGTCATCGTAGCACTTTACCTCACAGACATAGTCAGCATGAAAAAAAAAAAAAAGATAGTGATGTTTAAAAATCATTCCAGAGCTAGGCCTGGTGGTGCCTCTCTCAGATGTGCCCTTTATACCAAAACAGAGCATGAGCCGTCTGCTTCAGGCTTGAGGTACAAGGCTGAAGGCAGCAAACCTTGGTGCCTGAACCCCATTATGACAGAGAGATTCACAGGGGCAGATGATGGGTGATTTCACCTGACTCCTTTTACCCAATCTGAAATGGTTGCCTTGTGGGACCCCAAATCAAGGAGGTTAGAAAGACACATCCTTTTTCAAGATTGACTCTCAGCAGGTGACATGAGAGACCTATGGGTCAGCTCAGTCTATTTGCAGTTCTGCTTTGGTAGTAACCACAAACAGAGTGTAAACTCACTTCTTTGGTGGCTCTAGAATCCCACTAGCATATCCTCACCAAAGACCTTTTTCCATCATGACTGGTAGGATCAGTCAAGGATTTCTAGTGCCAAGTCCCCCACTTCCAAAGGGTTCAAAGCTTCTGCTGATGAACAGAGAGGGTTTGATCTCTTCAGAGGTATTTTGGCAAAGATGAAAGGTCAATACAAAGGGCAATAAGAGGTATGAACCCCTAATGTAGTGTTTTAAGATGAGCCCATCATATCTTGACAGTCTGTTGCTCTAGCTTGTGACTTGAAAGTGTGTTCCAAGATGCATAGGAACATGGAACAAGATAAAAGGCAACTATTTTAAACCTGGGAATTTCCTTCTCCTTTAGACAAATGACAAATTTGCTCAATCTGTAGGAAGGAGCAGATTGATTATATATAATATTCAGACAATCTTCCTCTTGAAATGTTAATCATTTAGAGATAGCCAGCTGCCCTGTAGGAAAAATCATGATCTTGTTTCAACAAAAGTCAAAATGGTAAGAGTTATCTACAGTGTAAAGATTAGAGAAATGAATTTGGACAAGGCTCAGCATTGCTGAAAACTATGTCAAAGTCCTCTACATGCTGCATTATCAATATCATAGCCAAAAAAACCCCCACAAATTACCTCCTATTTCTTTTACAAACCCTTTTGTACTATTACTTTTTTTCTTTCAGTGGGGCAATTTTGTATGCTAAGGAACTGCAATAGAAATGACAATGGTTAAAAGAGGAAGGCTATGGACACACAAAAGAAAGAAAAAAATCTGTTTGCAGGCATTTCTTAGTAGACAGACAGTAAGAGCAGATACCCAACAATTGATCCCTTAGGTTTCAGAAGAGCCTAAAAATTAGTTCTTTCAATAATAATAACTACAACGGTAACGCAACACCCACACAGTTCCTTTGAAATTAAACAGCTCATTTACATCGTGCAATGTGTGTTAGACAGCCAAGTGCCTAATCAAGTCTTAAGACGCACCCAGCACTGGAAGACTGTGATTGAAATGCATTGCCACTTACTAGGGCATCTCTCCTCCTCCTCTGCTGGCTGCTCCTTCTCTGGCTTGGGAGGGCCTTTGATTTTGTACACCAGGGCACATAGTTTTGCCATCCAGGAGGAATCCTCCTCCTCTTCTTCCACTTCCTCCAAGGGAACCCCTAGCACACCACAGAAAAGGATGAAAACCTAAGCAGTACATAAAACCCCTGAATGTCAGAAAGAACATAATCATGCTGCTTTCCAGCCTTCTGGAACTTCCTAAAAGAGACTACAGGCAGCCTCCCATGAATATTTATCTACATCATGCCTTTTAGAAAGTTTTTTTTTTAAGATGATTTCCTGTGTACCAGAACATCAAATGAGTTTAATCCCAGGGACTTACTTCTCCTAATCTTTTCCTAGAGTCTCCAGAAACTTTAACATTCATTATTTCAAGCGAAAAGCTCAGCTCTTTCTCATATATTACTCAATCCACCCATGTATGAACATCACAAATGCTGAGAGCCACTTAAAGCCAGCAGGACAGTTATCAAAGTACAGACTGCTGGCTTAGAATCCTCAAGGGAAGACATCGACCTCTCTCCACACAGACATTATAAATAGCTGAAAGGCAAATAGATCAGAATCTTGGCTCATCTGAGAACAGAGTCCCAACTCTATCGCTTTAAGTAAACTGGGTGAGATGAACAGAAGGATCTATTGTTTTCTTTGTTTCTCCAGAAACACTCTCCACCCCTCATCCCTCTAATATCTCTCCAAAGCCTCTTTTAGGCAGGAGGGATTTTGGTCATGTGTTCTGCTAGGGTTATTTCCTATATCTTCTCCGACCCATGCAGTTTGGACAAAGTCACTTCTTGAACAACTGGTACTGTAATGTTAAATACTAGAGTGACTCCTGGTTTTCTAAGGAAGGAATGAGGAACGGACTCTTCTTGACCAGAGCCTGTCTCTCAGTAGCTCACCGCAGTGAATGAGAAGGTCTTCGTGGAAGTCATATAGCTCCTCCCGGATCTCCTCTGGGCAGGGGCAATTCTCTCCCAGTTGAAAGTTAAGCAGCATGTTGATCTTTGAGGGGGAAACAAAAGTTGTTTCTCAATGATGGTTAAGGGAACTCAGATCCTGTCTTAGATACTTAACATTCATTGCAAATTTTATTTAACTTTTTTGTGGGGGTTGTTGTTGTTAGGTGCCACTGAGTCAGTGTCCAACTCATAGCAAGTCTATGTACAACAGGCAAAACACTATTGTCAGTGCTTCTTTGCTATTCATAGGGTTGTCAATGGTGGACTGGTTTTTTTGGGAGCGGGTTGCCGGGTCCTTCTCCCAAGCCCACAGCACCTGGTGTTCCCAGGAGGTCTCCCATCCAAGTACTAACCAAAGCCCAACCCTATTTAACTTCTGAGATCTGACAGGATCCAATGCCACAGTGCTACAACTGCAGGCCTACCACCCAAAGATATTTATTATTATCTTCTCGACTTTACATATATCCATCTGCACAGATTGGGGTCATACTCTAGATATACTTCTTTTTAAAATTTGATTTTTCACTTAGTTTGTCTCGAACATTTTCTTATTGTCTGAACCTGAATTTTAATGAGTGCATTACATTTCATTCTGAGGATAAATAACTGATATAAATTAATTCTGATATATATATATATATATATCTCTCGGTACTGGGGGTTGAACCCAGGGCCTTGCACTTGCATGCTCTGCAACTGCTGGACCACTGAGCTGCACCCCCAGCCCATTTTTTTTACTTATTGAGACAGGGTCTCGCTAAGTTACGCAGACTGCCTCTGGTCTCGAACTTGCGATCCTCCTGCCTCTGCCTCCCAAGTTGCTGGGATTACAGGCATGAGCCACTGTGATTGGCTGTTATATTTGTTTTTATTTTTGTCCTTATAAATGAAGTTGCTTTGAACTTCCTTTTATATGATTTTTGTTCACATATCTGATCATTTTCTTAGGATAAATTCCTAGAAGCAAAATGAGCAGAGCAACAGGCTAGCACATTTTAATGGCTTTCTACATGAACTAACAAATTGCTTTCCACAAAGTTCACAATTTGTATTAGGACCAAATTTATACAAGTGTGTGTATAATTTTTCCATCTCCATTATAACAATGAAAGTTAACACATTTTCAAACATATTCCAACTTAATAGATGAAAGATGTTATATCCTTGTTGCTTTAATTTGCATTTAATTGGTGAGGTTGAACTTCATTTTTCCATTATACAGACCAAATTTATTTCATATTTTATAAATTTAATGTTCTTCCTCAATTTTTCTACCAGGTAATTTACCCTTTTAAAAATTAGTTGTTAAGTACTTTGAATACTTCTAGATTTTAAATCTTTGTAATGTATGCCCCAAATATATTTCCTAGTGTTTAGTGAGTTTTCAATTTTGTTCATAGGGCCCCTGTTTTATTCTTTATAGACTTATGTTCTGTAGTCAATCTGTAATTATTTTCCTTTACTATTTTGTCTCAGAGATTCTTGGCTGTTTTTCTGCCATGTGCCCCTCTGACAGTTTGGTCAGCCCCATGGATTGCTTCTCAGATTGTTGTTAGGTGCTATCCAGTCGACTCATAGAGACTCTAAGTACAATAGAATGAAACACTCCCTGATACTGTGCTAGGCACATGATTTTGTTTATATTTAATCCCATTATGGCAGTCACTGTGTCAATTCATATAGTTGAGGGGCTTCCTTTTTTCCTTGACCTGCCACTCTCCCAGACATGATGTCCTTCTCCCAGAATTGGTCCCTTTTGACAACATGTCCAAAATATGTAAGACACAATCTAACCATCCTTGCTTCCAAGGAACACTCTGGTAGTACTTATTCTAGGACATATCTGTTGGTTCTTTTGTAGTCCATAGTATATTTAATATTGGTCTCTGGCACTATAATTCAAAAGCATCAATTCTTCTCCTGTTTTCCTTATTCAATGTTCAGCTTTCACAAGCATATGATACAACTGAAAATACCATGCATGAGTCAGGGGCACCTTCATCTGCAATGTGACATCTGTACTTATCAATACTTTAAAGTTGTGTTTTGCAACAGCGTTTTCCAATGCAATGCATCTTTTGATTTCTTGACTGCTGCTTCTGTGGGAGTTGATTGTAGAATCATGTAAAGTAAAATCTTTGACAATCTCAATGTTTTCTCCATTTATCATGAAATTGTCAATACCTCATTCTCAATCAGTTAATGAATAAACCATATAAACAAAAGGCAAAAACATATGATTGTCACTCTCCCAAACATGATGTCCTTCCCTAGGGTTTGGTCCCTCCTGACTACATGTACACAATACATAAGACAGTCTAGCCATTCTTGCTTCCAAGGAGCACTCTGGTTGCACTTCTTTTAGCGCAAATCTGTTAGTTCTTTCAGCAGCCCATGGTATATTCAATATGCATTTCTAGCACCCAAATTAAAAAGCATCAATTCTTCTCCTGTCTCCCTTATTCAATGTCCTCCTTTCACAACCATATGGTGCGACTAAAAGTACCATGGCATAAATCAGGTGCATCTTTATCTTCAATATGACATCTGTTCAACACTTTAAAGATGTCTTTTGCAACAGCTTTACCCAATGTAGTGTGTCTTTTGATTCCTTGACTGCTGCTTCCACACGTGTTGATTGTAGAACCAAGTAAAGCAAAATCACGGACAACCTCAATCTTTTCTCCATTTATCACGAAGTTGCATACTGACCCAGTTGTAAGGATTTTTCTTTTGTTGATGTTGAGTTGCAATCATCCTGAAAGCTGTGTTCTTTGATCTTCATTAGTAAATGTTTCAAATCCTCCTCACTTTCAACAAGCAATGTTGTGATCTGAATAATGCAGGTTATTAATGAGTTTTCCTCCAATGCCAAAGCCACATTCTTCTTTATAAAGTCCAACTTTTCAGATTATTTGCTCAGCCTAGAAATTGAAGAGGTATGGTGAAAGTATACAGTCCTGACATATACCTTTCTCAACTTTAAGCCAGGCAGTGTTTCCTTGTTCTGTTAGAATGACTGTCTCCTGGTGCATGTGCAGATTCCTCATGAGTACAATTAATTGCTCTGGTATTCCCATTTTTTGTAATGTTATCCATAATTTGTTGTGATTCACACAGTCAAATGTCTTTGCATAGTCAATAAAATATGGACAGACACCTTTCTGGTATTCTCTGCCTTTTCTAAGATCCATCTGAACCCAGCTTGATTTTACAGCAGTTCCCTGTTAATATACTGCTGCAGTTGTTTTTGAATGATCTTGAGCAAAATTTTACTTGCACAACATATTAATGATATCATATGATGATTTCCACATTTAGTTGGATTCTCTTTCTTGCGAATAGGCACATATATGGATCTTTTCCAGTCAGTTGGCCAGGTAGCTGTTTTCCAAATCTCTTGGCACAAACAAGTAAGCACCTCCAGTGCTGCACCTGTTTGTTGACACATCTCAATTGGTATTCCATCAATTCCTGGAGACTTGTGTTTTGCCAGTTCCTTCAAGGCAGCTTCTACTTCATCCTTCAGTACCATTGGTTCTTGAACATACACAACCTCTTGATATGGTAGGTCATCCACCAGTTCTTTTTTGTATAATGACTCTGTCTATTCCTTCCAACTTTTTTTTGATGTTTCCTGCATCAATTAATATTTTCCCTATAGAAATCCTTCACTATTGCCACTTGAGGCTTGAATTTTTCTTCAATTACTTAAGTTTGAGAAAACAGAGCATGTTCTTCCTTTTTGATTTTCTTTCTCTAGCTCATTGCACATGTCATTAAAATATTTGATTTTGTCTTCTCTAGCTGTAGCTGTTCTCTAGCTGTTCTTTGAAATTTTCTATTAGTTCTTTAACTTCAGGTCTTTCTTTTACTTTAGTAGCTTAATGTTCAGGGGCAAGTTTCAGAGTGTTTTTTGACATGTAATTTGGCTTTTTTTCCTGTCTTTTTAATAACCTTTTGCTTTCCTCATGAATGATGTCCTTGATGTCATCCCACAATTCGTCTGGTCTTCCATCATTAGTGTCTAATGCATAAAACCTGTTCTCTGGTCTCTGAACATAGGTGGTATATACTTAAGGTCATACGTTGGCTCTGGTACACTTGTTTTAATTTTCTTCTGTTTCAGTTTGAACTTGCATAGGAGCAGCTGATGCTCTGATCCACAATCAGTACCTGGTCTTGTTCTGACTTTTGATGTCTAGGTTTTTGATTGTCTCTTCCCACTCCAGACTGATAGTTTTAATAAATAAAGTATGATATACAGAATTATAAAGAGAAATAATAATATTAAAATCTATTCATCAATATCATAAGAAACAAATCTGTGATATAGTAGCAATATACTTCCTTATTAACTCAGATAAAATGATAGTGGCTGTTCGCATATCCTCTGTGATTCTGAAGCAGTGATTACTGTGAGTGATATCTGTAAATATTTAACAACTATAATGTGACATAAAAATGTGCAATTCCTGTTGGTAACAGTGTTAGGGACTTGTTTTGCTGCCTAGATTAATTATGAAAAGCATTGCTATTGGAATTATTGACAATTAAACTGCTAGTCATTTCCTGCCTAGGTTCTGGACTTCAAAATATTTCCCACCGGCCCACAACCCCAGGTTGGCGAACTTTCTGGAGGGACTACAGAGGTAACTAGAAGAAACCTTGTCCATTTTGCTTCCCCAACCATGATAACCCAAATAGTAGGCAAAGGGGCATTTTCTTCATCTGTTAGGGATCTCTAGGTTGGAAAAATTTATAAGCTCTTATCAAATCACAAGCCAAACTTAACATTATTAGGAAGACTGTTACTCAAAGCTTCCACTGCAAACCATTTTTTGCAAGGAGGTAGAGGTACTGTTTATAATAAAACAATATCCAAGAGAGGTGTGGTGGTGTATACTTCTAATCCCAGCACCAGGGAGGCAGAGGCAGGAGAGTTTGATGCCAGTATGGGTACATAGTAAGACTCTGTCTCAAAAATACCAAGTATATATTTATATATAGACATATACATATATACATATATACATATACATATGTGTACATATGTACAAAAATTATATAGAAGTTTAAAGTAATTTTGTTTCTGTTAAGACAAAATAAAAATATGTATATGTAGAGAAACAACTTGTGTGTCTGTGTGTGTATATGTGCATCATACATACACAGGGGATTCCAAAAAATGTGTATATAGTTTTAGAGATATTATCTATGTAGTACTTTTTGAAGTTGAACTGAATTATGGTAGCAATGTTTAGTATTATCTCTTATAATTACCGAAGTCAAATGTGACTTGTATTAATCTTTTGTTATTGGTATAAATTGTTGCAATTTAATTAATTTAATTAAATTTATTTTTATGGTACTTGTGGGTTGAACCCAGGGCCTCACATGTACTTTGCAGGTGCTCTATCACTGGGCTGCACTCTCAGCTCATTTTTTACTTTTTATCTTGAGAGAGGGCCTCACCAAGTTATAAAGGCTGCTTCTGGCCTTGAACCTACAATTCTCCTGCCTCCACCTCTAGAATTGCTGGGATTACAAGCATGAGCCCCCACACCTGATCAAGTATTACAATTTTAATACAGTCAATGCACATACTTTTTCTGTCATCATTATATATCTCCATTGAACAAGCTGCAAAAGTCATTTTTGTGATTTTTTTCAGGATGTTAAATTATACTAATTATATCAACAACATATACTGCTAAGTTATTTATTAAATAAACATAAAATTTGTAAATCTTGTTTCAGAATCAGAAAACTAATTTCCTTACTGAAAGATGTCCTTTGGTAGAACACCCAGAAGGCAGGGCTCACCTTCCTGCAGGACACAAATCTCAAATATGGAAACATAGACTGAGTGGAATTTTCTTCTGCAGGTCATGCCCTTTAATGAAGGCCTTTTGGAAGTGAAAAGCTGACTATGCTTGTCTAATTTGCCAAAAATCATGGAATTAATCTTAGCTTTACCTTCTTTTATAGTTAGCCATATCTCTCAAGGATTTTTTTATCTTCAGCACTCTTGACATAGGGATTTGAAGCTCAGTTTCCTCCTCAAAGGTTGTGCAAGAGTATCACCATTTAAAAATTTTAATCTTCATGCATCCTATTTTCCAAGTGATTCTGTATGGCTAACCTCTGAAACTGAGCTACATTCTTTAGCAACATTAAAACTTTTTTCTTTCTTTCTTTGGCTGGTTTTACTTTTTGAAACAAGGTCTAGCTGTGCAGCCCATGATGGCCTGGAAATCACTATGTAGATCAAGCTGCCCTTGAACTCATGTTGATCCTCCTGCCTAGTCTCTTGAGGGCTGGGATTATAGGCATGTGCAACCATACCTGGCTACACTAAATCCTTCCTTATGTTGAGAAGTGTATGGGCAGATCTCTTCTACAAGTAAATTCTCTGGGAGGTGTGGCAGAGGGGACAGCTGAGTTTCATCGCAATTAAAGCCTTCTTTCATTTTATTCCTAGACCAGCAGCATTAGCATTACCTGAAAACTTACAAAAAAATTGCCAACTTTTGAGCCTCACTGTAGACCTCCTGAATTAGAGATATTAGAGGTAGGATGAGGCAATCTGTTTTATTCAGTTCTGGTGATTCTAATTCAAGAATCACTGATCTAATGCATTAGGGAAGAATCTGAGTTACCGACTAACCATAAAACCAATGGTAGCTCAAACTATATTTATAGAATGTGTACTCTGTGGTAGGCATCAAACTAAGCAATCTAAATGAGTTATCTCATGGGATCCTCACAAAAACACTGGAAAGGAGATACAAACATTACTCACATTGCAGCTAAAAAGAGACATAGAGAGGTCATGCACCCAATACCATGCAGTGAGTATGGGAGGGACAGACTGGGAGGCTTGTAGCCTGAAGCCAGCACCAGCATTGTAACCACCACATTATTCTGTCTTCCCATTATTCAAAAATATATGAAAGAAACAGCATTTGCCCATCACAGGGGGAATATTATCACCCACTACCAGTCTAAAGGGAGAAGGACCCGGCAACCCACTCCCAAAAAACAATCAGCCATTGAAAACCCTGTGAATAGCAGAGAAGCACTGACAATACTATTTCATCTGTTGTACGTAGGGTCGCTATGAGTTGGACACTGACTTGATGGCACCTAACAACAATAACCAGTCCAAAAGCAGCCTATAACATTTGTAAAGTCATCAAGAATAATTCCTGGGAGGCGACAGTATACTCATATATTTAGCACAACACAATGATCTGTTGCAGTCAGCCCCAGGGGTCTTCTCATTTTACATCCAGGAGAGGGATGGTTAGCTTTGCCTTCTCTTTAGCAAGGCCAGCATCATTCAAGTGAACCATTTAAAAGCCAAGATATGTGGTTCATTTTTAAGCCAATATAAATATCCATGTCCTGTAAAATAGGTTAGGAAAGTAATTGGATGAAGTTGCAGTTGTGCCATTAATATAAAATAGTGGTAGTTACGCTGACAACAATTTATGAATAGGCTGTTTATTAAATATATATAAGGTCCCAAGATCTGGTTTCAAATACAGAAAGTGAATTTCCTCACTGAAAGATCAATCTTCTCTTTTGAACACTTAGGGAGCAGTGAGTGGCCCACCAACCTGCAGGACATGAGTACTGCTGCATGGTGGAGATAAAGGGAAACTACTATTGTACAAGAGGCCCCTCTCTTAGAATTTTCTCACCAGGAATTTTACTCTTCTGAAGGAAGCTTTCTCTCTGAGCAGGGCTGTCCACGGATGAGAGACTGCAAAGAACTAATATAACACATGGCCAAAGATGATTCATTTGATGAGTCCAGTTCTCTAGGCTTCATGGGGCTGGGAAGGCTTTTTAGAGCCATAGATACTAGGCAAGGTGATCTGGACACATTTGAGCAGGAAGGCTGTGCACCAACTCTCATAAGTTTGGGCACACTGACCACCTTCTGTGGGTTACTGATTGAGAGGTAGTGACTTCTGGAATGATTGGGAGAAATTCTTCTGAGTAGTGGATCCTGGATGAGGTGACAGTTGAATCCCAACAGTGGTCGCTTTTTTGACTCATTAGTAATAGTATAGGTAGGAGAGGGCAAGAGGAAGGAGGAAGTCCAGCCATATGTGCAGTTTGTTGTTGTTGTTAGGTGCTGTCATACTGACCCGATATACAACAGGTGAACCAGTATTGTCAGTATTTTTTTGCTATTCATAAAGTTTTCAATAGTGGATTGATTTTTGGCAGTGGGTTGCTAGGTCTTTCTCCCAAACCTACAGTACCTGGTGTTCCCAGATGGTCTCCCATCCAAGTACTAACAAGGCTTGACCCTGCTTAGCTTCTGAGATCTGATATGATCCGACACCACAGTGGTATAGCTGCAGGCATGGGCAGTTTAGAAAGGGCTATTCTCCCACCCACGACAATTGGCACGTACTCCTCCTCTGTCATCCTTCGAGATGCACTGGGCCTGTCTCCTGGTGCTGTGGGGGTCTTTTAATCTTCTACAGCTCTTGAGGTTGTCCCAGATACCATAAAGGATTCAAGTGCCCTGCTCTGTGGGTTTCAAGTTCTTCCCCAGGAACCAAAAGGTGGCTACGCAAGGACTCTCACCTGCTCCTGCGGGGGTGAGCGGAACTCCCTGGTCTTCCGGGCAGTCAGGGCCGCGGACATGTTCAGGGCCTGCATGAGCTCATTGTAGCGGAACTTCTGATTTGCCTGAAGCTTGGAGACATAAATGTCACCAAATGCCACAATGGCCTCCACTCGGTGCTGCAGCTCACAGTCACAGAGATAGCTGAGGAGCTCACACATCTACAACAGAAGGATACATACACACATGCTTACATAACAGCACTTTATGTACCCTGGTGAAGCTGTCAGCACCCCCATTTTACTGATGATAATACTGAGACTCAGACAATTAAAATAATTTGCTCCGTGTCACATAGCTGGATTCAAGCTATGATCTGAATCCAAGTCCGCCTGAATTCTGAGACCAGCTGTTCAACCATGAAAGCCAAAGAAACAAGAGGAAAAGGAGCGCACAGAAGATAGAATTTCTGTTTTCCCAGGAAGCCCAGTATAAAACCCAGCTCCAAATCACTCATGTGAGCACACCTTCCTTTTTGGCACCCTTCACACGTGGAGGACAGAAAAATGAGATGTTCGTTCCATACCTCATCTTTTGTTGTTGTTGATCTGTGCTCTTCTTCTATTGATTAGTTCTTTTGGACTGTTTCTATAACAGTGTCATCACCCTGCAGCACATGACTGGACCTCTAAATAAAATCTGCTTTAAAACCCCCTAACCTGGCAATTGGTGCTATATTCCAGATGGCATATATGCAAAAGGAAGGACTTCATGCACCAGCCATGGTGTTCATGCTAAAGAAAAAGTCTTGGCCCTACATCAGAATGATAAATTTATATGTTTTAATAAAATGCTAACAGCATGTGTATGTAACTTGTTATGTTTCTCCTTTATGCTCAATATTTTGGTTAACTAACCACCTACAGATCCCATCATATTAGATAAGAGAGCTTCTACTATAGAGTACTTTATTATAATACACTTTATGATCAAATATATTTCAAATATCAAATGAAAACAGCTTTAACATTGCATTTTATTATATCACCTACATTTAACAAATAATAACACTAAGGCTCTGACTGGCAACTTACTTGGCAAGTTTATGCAGGTTAGGCTGGGGGCAGGAACTGAATCCTAGAAATGCTCACCCAGGCTCACTGTCCTGGAAAGGCTGCCCTACTCTAGTTATCTTCATTTCTCTGTTTTTAGTATCCAGAAGGCAAAAGTCATCATCCTTAGAACATCACTGATGTTAGCTTAAGTCAGGAAGAACTGTTTCAGGCAGGACTAGGGGGTGCTGGGCGCTGCTTTAAGAGCATGGCTGTCCTCCTTAGCTTGGCAGTTATGTGAATGCTAGGCCACATCAGCTTGGTGCACAAGCATGGCACCCCATGAGAGCAGGGATGGGTGTGTTGGCCCTTAGGGTTACTCCACATCAAAAGTCTCCTCCCTCTCGATAGAAGAGACCTGGGCAAACTCATCACTGAGACAGACAGTTCTAAACCATTGATGAATCTTTCAAGGTGCCTTATTGACAAAAGGTAGGATTTCATTTTGACTCGGGGGGCTTAGAGATGCACTCAAGCATTGCCCACCAGCTCTCTGAGCATCTCTGCTGCACTCTTTCAGCAGAAGGCCCAGGCCAGTGCCCACAGTTCCAACTCATGACAGGGCTTTACCCTCATCCTCCCCTGCCCTGAACTTTGCTACCTGAAGTTACCTGCAGCTTAACAGACTCAGGTAAGCGGGTCTGTAACAAGCCTTTGACTGGAGCCTCCTTGCTAGTCTTTTCGCCAGCCTCCACTGCCTTCTCCTCCACCTGGGTCATCTCCTTTTCTGCTCCCTCCTCTGCCTCTCCACTGTGCTCCCCAAACACAGAGGGATCAATCAGGAGGAGGATCTGGCGAATGTCATCATCGTCAAACACCCCCATGACCAGCAGGGTTCCAATGAGTTTCAGCACAGGCACAAACTGGAACTCCACAGACCCCCCAACAGGGTCTCGGATGTGGGCTCCGCTACAATGCACTGCCTCTGTCAACATGCTCAGGGCCTTGGTCTTGAGAATCTCCAAGGGAATCTCAGGGCTCTGCTTCTGGTGCTCCTCGCTGGTCATGACGAAGCAAGGGGTGGAGAATCTGAAGCCTGGCTTGAGGCATGTTCTTGGGCCAACCCCAGGCAGGCCATGCCTCTTGGACTCATCCGGGTATAGGCAGATATTCCTGGTGGTGCTGGTAATGGGGATGATGTACTCATTCTTCATCATCAGCTTCCTCTCCTTAGCATTGGCCAGGTGGATGCTAATGAGCAGATCATAGAAACCAGATCGAAGGAGGCCAGGGAGGTACTTGTTGTCAATGGCATAGAAGAGCTGTGAGAGGTCCACATGGCTGCACAGGGCGTAGGCCACTCGGCTGTTTCCCAGGGCACACACGGCGCTATACAGTCTCAGTGTATGGTAATGGAACTGCATCAGGTCCTCCTGTTCACAGAGCTCCAGGATATCCACACACCTGAGGAAGGCACAGGTAATCAATCACTCCACAGTGAGAAGAATGCCCTAGAACTTAGTGTAGCCTCCCTTTCAGAATCCCCAGGGATATCAACAAGGCTGATGAAGGCAGAGGGGCCAGTGGGATGGAGGCAGCTCTGCAATGCTTCCCCTAACAGTAACCACTGCTCTCTTAGCGACAGTCCACATCCTAATTCCTAAGCCTACAAAACTTATGACATTAACTCACCAAATAGGAAAGTTTTCCTTATTAGAGAAAACCACAAAGCCCCCAAACAGAAAAACATCTAGGAATATGACAAGATTAACTTGGTTGTCTTATTTATAGGCTTAAATGGAACCCCCATTTCCTGATGTACAAACCCCTCGTAAGCCATAGCTGAAGCCCACTGTCAACCTGTCATCCACATCAACTGCACTATCTCTGCTCTATCATCACCGATGGCACTTTCTCACCCCTGGAAACAAACTCATCTGCACTCTTGCTTAGGGAGGAAATACTCTCCAGACTGAGACAGGTTGGCATAATCGGGTCACTTGTCCTTCCTGACATTATAGGACTATTTGCCTGTGTCTTCCTCCCTTGCTTGTGTGGATCCATGATTTGGGCTCCGATCTCTCCTTAGACTTTCATGGTGTCTTGCTCCTCACTGTGAGTCGGGGGACCTTTAGGATTGGCTTGCTTGGCTGGACTCCTCGGCTTTCTGTTCTTTCTTTGTACTTGCCTGTCCTGTTGCAGCCCATTATCTAAGGGGATACCTCAGTGAGATCTCTGCAGGTGTCCAATATCTTCACTCACTCCCTCTTCAACATTTTTAGTTGAGATCAGGGGATGGTAACATTCATAACAGTAAAACTTATTTGATTCCCACTATGTCCAGAAACTTTACTATATTTCACTTATACAATCTCATTGATTTTAGCCCAGCCACGTTTTGGGTGGGCTTTTCTTTCATGGCATGGCTGAGGACACTGAGGTTTGGGTCCATGAGTAACTCATGCAAGGCTACACAGTCAGAAAGTGATAGCACTGGGATTGAGCCCATGCCTAAATCCAGGAGTGTCCTTTAACAAGTATACACCAGGACCTTGATACCTGGTTCTCTGAGTCAAATTAAGCATATCTTCTTTTTCCTCTGTTTGTCAAAAATAATGTATATTCCAGGGTCACTTGGCTTTTAATTAAAGACATGAAAAGGTTCCCTGACCCCAGGGATGAGAAGCTACAATGAAGACCCTATGGCAGGGCTGTCACAGTACATTTCCTTCTGTTTATGACTGAATAATAAATTGGGGGGGGGGCGGGAAAGGACAGACAATGAAGAGTTGGGGAAACTAATAGTAATCTTGGGACTCAGTGAGAATATTCCTAGACCCCTGGGACTTGCCTGCCCCCACTCTGTGGGCCCCTCTGTTACCTGTTCTCCTCAGGGATGTGGAGTGCCATCATTTGCAGGGGCTCCAGGCACTGCACCACCCAGCCATGGCGCTCGCTCACCCGCTCTGTCTCCACTTTCAAGAAGTTGTTGGGCATGCGGCTCCAGAGCACAGGCTGGATGGTCTGGACATCCAGCCGAGGTGGACATTGTGGGACCGGGTTCTTCTCTTCACTTTTAAATATGGCTGCTGACAAGGGCATTGCATTCTGGGGCAAGGTAGAAAGGCATCAGAGAAGAAAACATACATACAGGATGGAAAGTCTTAGCTGCTGGATCATGCAACTGGCCCATAATAACACATATGGTTAGGATGAACTGAAGAGAGACGTATGTGTCCAGGAGACTTCTAAGGTCTTTGTGAGCATGAGTTAGGACCTTTCACAATGGCTTATATGAGCAATAATTAATTCTTCCAGCACCCAAAAGACATGGGAGAAGAAAATGAGAATGTGCATTGTGTTATCTGAATTTCACAGGTAAACGTAGGGGTCTGAGGGAGGCAGGGAGACAAATGAGAAGCAAGAGACACTCCTTGTCTTCTAAGGTCTGGGATCTCCCCACTAAGGGTCAGTGCAGCCTTGTCTTGTCATGACCATTAAATGAGGAGATAGGCAAATACCTTCAGTTTCCCAAGTTCAAACTGAAACAAAGAAGTGCTAGTAGGCTGTAGGAAGACGGCTGGAAACACTTTGGTGTTGGGCTCCACCTGGAAACCAAAACAAACAGAGAGGCTTCCACAGAATTATAAAATCACTGGGAGAAGGATGTGGCAATCTGCTCCCAAAGCAATCAGCCATTGAAAATCTGATGAGGGTCACTCTGAGTTAAACCTGACTCGATGATTCCTAACAACAACAATAACAACAACAACAACAACAACAACAACAACAACAACAACATAAAATCACAGCTTGCTAGGGCATTGAGTATGGTAGTCAATACTCTGGTTTAAGCTCACCTGAATGAGGATTGCTAGCTGGCTGATTATTGCTCACCATTCATAAGTTCTCAGAGACCTGGTGTCCCTTGGTGGAGACTGTCACTATTTCCCACCTTAACTACTCTGCTTTGGGCTAAGCAACCTCACTTCCTTCTCTTTCTCTCAGGTACCTGCAGCCAGCAGCTTACCCTGGTGCTCAGGAGCACAGTCACAGGGGAAGAACTACTCACTTCCTACCAAAGGCACAGCCTGCTGTGGGCTACTGAAGATGTGCATGGAGACACCTGGCCTAACCGCCCCACCATTGTTCATCATGCCTGCCCAGAGTAGATGATATCTGAGGGCAGAGAGGGGACTCAGGATCTTTTCTGAAGGCACATGGACATTGGTCAGTAGGGCCATGGAGGCTCTATGGCAGGGTTTCTCAATGTCAGCACTACTGACATTGTGGCTGGGTAACTTGGCTGTGGAGTAGTCATAGGCACTGTACGATATTAAGCTGTGTCCCTGCTCTCTGCCTGGGCACATACCACAGTCACAAACAGCAAGGTCTCCTGATATTGCCAAATGTCCTGTGGGGGGCAGAGGCACCCTGGTTGAGAACTGCTGCTCTGTGAAGCCCATGAGGCACTCCTCTGGAATCTGAACCTCCTCTCCCTGGGTTCCTCCTGACTTTTCTTCATCCTTCTCACACTTTACGATCAAGGTTCTTATGTGAAAGGGCTGAGATTCACTGATTGCCTTCCACCTACACTGTAGAGTGGAGTCAGTTTACTTGCTAATGATCTCAAGGGCTCCACTGATCATCTGCTTGATTTGATGTAAGAGCAGACTCAATTCTGCAAAATCTTCAAGAAAGTCTCTGGAAGACCATGGAGAAGACATCAAGTCCACACACAGAGAGACTTTAATCTACCATCTGAAGCCTGTTGCGTTGAAGCAAATGCAGTCCTAAGGAACTTCTTGCAATGATTCCTGGTGTTGTTAGGGGATGGTAGGTATGTTGGACATATCCAAACAATGAGTTACTACACTGTATAATTTCCTTTCCTAGAACCTGTGTTTTATTTCTAGCAAACAGAAATGTGGCAAAGGTATGGGGACTGTCACTCCCTTGATTAAATTACATTACATAAGACCATGTCTCAGGAGACTGGAAAGGAAGATTCTCCAGCTGGCCTTGGGGAGGGTAAGCTGTTATATTGTATGGGGGAACCAGTTAGAGGGCCACATGGCAAGGAATTTCAGAGGGGTCCCCAAGGCCTGACTGCAACTCAGGCTGTAACCAACATGAAAATGGGATTTCAGTTCTACAGAACAGGCAGGTGAATTCTGCTAATAACCACATGAGGTTGGAAGAGAACGCTGAGCTCTGGGAAAGAATATAACGTGGCTGACATCTGGACTGCAGCTTTTCAAGAGCCTGTGCAGAGGACCTGGATAAATGGTGTCAGACTTCTGGCCAAAAGAAACTGTGAAATAATAAATGCATATAACTTTAAGCCACTAAGTTTGTGGCAATTTTTAATTTGGACATAGAAAATGAATATAGTGAGCCTCTGCTGTGTCAGAGTACTTGCCATAGGCTTCCTTTAAATAATGAAAATCTTTAATGTGTTTAGACATAAAGCTTATTAAACCATACATTTCTGTCATGGTGACTTAAAGAATGCATGGTCCAGTGCTGTCATTTGCTCATTATAAAATAGACCAGCCTGGTTAAACCCAGACTTACGCCCAACACATGGTCATTCTAGTAGAGGGGAGTAGGCTCACATTTCAGGTAGAAGTATTTGATTTATACTCAATGTTTCAGCTCCCTATGTATGATATGAAGGGAAAATGCCCATAAAACCAAAACATAGGGCTATGCCTGATACAAGCTTTATAAAAGATATTCAACAAATAATGATTTAGTTATTGCATATCTTATTTGTGCCAGAGCCTGGGCTTACAGCAGTGAGGGACACAAATAAGAAATTTTGCTTTGATGCCATTCTGACTTTGGCCATAAGACAGAGGTTACCCCTGGCACCGCTGTTTATTTCTCACATACTCTATATGTGACAACAAGAACAACCTGCTACCCTCCAAGCATTGTACCTTTTAGCAAGTGGATTTCTGGTAGCTGAGAAAACTTCACCTGGGCCAGCAGGAAAACCATGAGTCAGTGCTAATGGGGTGAGATAAATGCTTCATCTAAAGGCTTGGTGTGCTGACCTAAATCACACTCATTTGTTGTTGTTGTTAGGTGCTGTCAAGTCGGTATCCGACTCATAGCGACCCTCATAGGGTTTTCAATGGCTGACTGTTTTGGGATTGCCTCGGGAGTGGATTGCCAGGTCATTCTCCCATCATACTCATTTAGGGAGCAATAACCTGAAGAGGGCGGTATGTTTTCACATCCCTCAGGACTGGTTCCTGCAAACTTCATAAACTGCTCAAGCAAACTCCAGGGCCCTCCTCAACTCCCTCTGCAGAGACTAGGTATTTTGAAAGATTTTAGGATGCTCTGGGATAGGTTTATTTCTCATGCAGAGCCTACTCCTATCATGATGAACAATGGAGATTTCTCCTCCCCCACCCAGTACTGGGGGTTGGACCCAGGGCCTTATTCCCAACACTGAATTGCACCTACAACCCCTTTTTAAATTTGTTATTTTGAGATTCTCTTCAATCACTAAAATAAGTTGGAGATTTCTCTTCAACCATTAAAATAAGAAGAAAATACAAATGTGGGTTTATGAGGGCATACATGAGGATAAAAATGGTATTGGTGTGGTAAGCAGAATTCTAGAAGGCTCTCAGACACTAGTTTTATTCCTATGATTATGTTATGTGGCAAAAGAGATCCTGCAGACATAACTAAAGCAATTAACCAGTAGAACTTAATGCTTAACTGGTATGTTGGGGTCAAAATAGACCTCTGGGCCGGTGCCAGACATGGGGCACTGAAGTGCTTACCTAGGCACAGATACACGTGTCTTGGAGTCATGTGTGACCCCAGATGCATGATACCAGTTAAAAGTTAAGATAGGGAGATATGGCAGCTTTGACTAATTGCACGAGAGTCCTTTAAAAGCAGAATTTTCTCTTGTTGGAGGCAGAAGGGAAAGTCAGAGCTGAAGCATGAGAAGAACTGGATGGGTCCTTGTTGTCTTTATGGACGGAGGGAATCATGTGAAAAGGGGGGTGGGCACCCTCTGGGAGCTGAGAGGGATCCTCCACTCACAGCCAGCAAGTTCACAGGCCCTCAGAACAATGGACCCACAATACAAAGAAACTGAGCCTGCAACATCTTGAGCAACCTCAGAAATGGATTCTTTCCAGAGCCTCCAAAGTAAAGCCTGGCTCAGCCCAGCAGACACCTTGATTTTGACCAGAAAGAACTGTGAAAGAATGAACACAGATTGTTTTAGGCTGCTAATTTTCTGGCAACCTTTTAGGCAGCAAGTAAAAAGTAGATATAAATGATTTCCCAGCCAAGTCAGTTAGTCTGACAAGGAATACTTGGCACACAATCGCCAGGTGCCAGGTCCTGTTCCATGGTCAGTGATTGCAGGAGGCAGCCTCTGGGCTCAGAGCTCACCTGCCGGATGGGAAGCTTCTGGTCCACTGCAGTGAGCCTGGACTCAGAGCTGCCAGGATGTGCCATGGACTTGTTTCCTTCTGTAGTTAAGGATCCTTTTATTACTGGCTGATCTATTCTGTCCTTGTAATAATAGACATTCTATTTTCTAATCATGTGTGAAGGTCAGGTGGAGGAACTGGCCAGAATTGAAAGCAATCTCTCTCATAAATCTGAACCTCACAGCTGGCTCTGCCCTTGGAGCCATGTGGCTGGAGTGGCAATCACTGAGGACTATCTCTTGAATGTACACTTTAGTTATCATTTCTCCACTGATTGTATTAAGTGGGACAGAGAAAGGTTTCAAATTGCATAGCAGTATTTAACGGGAGGTCTAGAAACATTGTTGGAGCGAATCTTCCTCTCATTATTTTGGTTACTGGTCTTTCTCTGAACTGAAAGCCAGTGTATAAATATTGCTGCCCTGTTCCTCTTGAGATAATTGAAAAGTGAAAATGGCTACAGCTGCAGAATAACAATGATGCCACTGCCAGAGATGAGACTCATGGCTGGACATGCGACCAACCATCTCATCAGGAGAGGGAAGGGCCTAGCTGGGTATGAGCCTCCTGAGGGTCCCCAAAGGAACTCCGGTCCTATCCTCAGGGCAGAAGGCAGGACTGGGAGCAGTGAGTGAGGAAGGGTGCTGCTGGAGGGGCGCCAATACCAGCTCACAGAGGACAACCTAACATCACCCTACGCCCAGCCTAATGTCACCCAGGAGCTGCTGTGAAAGATGGGATGAAGCTGCCACAGCATCTTCCTCCTGGCTGTAACATCTCCCTAATACCACAAGTTTCTCCCTGGGGCACATAATTCACTGCTGCTGCCAATGCCACATATTTTTAAAGCTTTTGTTTTTAATTCATTCATGTTTGTGGACCAAAGCCCAATGAGCCTGAAACATTACTAGATGCTCTCAAGTTCTCTGTAGCTCAGGGAAGACCCTTCAGTTCAACTCACTTCAAAAGGTAATGGGGGTGGGGGGTGGCCAGCAAGATGGCAGACAGATAGCACACGCCTTCTGTCCCAGAATAGAGGGAAGCCTTGATTAAGGGTTTGGAACTCACATTGAATAGATAGAAACAGTGCAAGTTTAGATTGGGAGATAGAGGAAGAAGCCAGACGAGCACTGAAATTGAGGATTTGGCTTCAGAGGATCTACACAGAGGACAGTAGCTGGATTCTGCCATCTCGCCATCACGTGGATGGCGGATAGAATCCGAGAGACTCGGAGGGGACTTTGTGCACACATCCACAGGGGCTGGACCCAACACGGAGTGAAACCTTGACATCACACTGTCACCCCACCCACAGGGCACAAACTACAAGTTTTGGGTGAGTTATTTTGAGGTGGTACACGGAATCACCACCCCTACTGGTACACGCCCTGCAGCCGGAGATGCTGGGCTGTACTAGGACCCTCATGACAAAAAATAGGGATCAGATCCACGAGAATGGATATGTGAGGGTATGGGGAGTGATTGCAGAGGGAACTGGGAAACCGGTGCCAGCAGTGCATGACCAGAGCTGAGGCGTGGCTCCCTTCCTCCTGTTGTGGTGGGACAGTTGTGCAGATGTGATCTCCACAGACATACAGGCACACATATACCCTGATCCCAGACACACCAGAGGTGATTCTAAGTCATCCCACTGCACTGTGGAGTAGGCTGGAGTCTGAGGAGGCAACTGAGCCCCACACAGACAGAGTGCTCCTTTTCAGCAGAGACTAGCAGCACAATTAGTCCCAGAGCAGTTTTGAGTGCAATCGCCATGCATGGACAGACCTGCTACAGATTCCCTCTGGGGTGGTTGGATATCATCCTGCCCACTGCAGGGGGAAAATTGAGGAGCACACAAGGGGATCTGGACCTCCCAAGTGGACTCCCAAGTGGGCAGAAAGCCCTGCAATAAAAATCCATGATAGCAGCCATATTCCCTCCATTCTGTAGGCTTTGGGGCGGAAATCTCCAATTTGGGGAACTGGCACCCGAATTACATGGAACAGGGAAAACTCCAGGGAGGATCCCACAGGTTCCACTGCCTCTCGAACAATACAATAAACACAGAATAAATTTCATGGAATAGACTCTATGGGCACTCAGTGTCCCATGTAAACCCAGGATATTGTAAGGCTGCCCACCATATCCACTCAATAGAGGGAACATATGCAAAAGTCCTACACACTAAGGCAGACTGCTTCCGTGGACTGTGTGAAAACACTGCCACTCTGAGTTCTGCAGGGAGCACTGCATCCTGCAGTGTTCACTTCATCTGGTGGAATTGTGTGTCCACAGTTCAGATTCCACTTGTAAGAACATACAAGTATCTTTTTTTGTGTGTGGTACTGGGGTTTGAACCCAGGGTCTTGCGCCTGCATACTTTGTAAGTGCTGGACTGCCACACTGTGCCCCCAGCCCATATTTTTCACTTTTTGAGACAGGGTCTTGCTAACTTACTCAGACTGCCTCTGATCTTGGGCTTGTGATCCTCCTGCCTCCACCTCCCAAGCTGCTGGGATTGCAGGCATGCACCACCACACCTGGCTGCAAGTGTTTTTATGTGTGTGTGGGAGCGTGTATGTGTGAGGTTTTTTCCTTTCTATTATTCTTCCTTTCTTCTTTCACTCTCTTCCCTTTCTCTATTCTCCTTCTCTTTTTCTTATGCTATATATGTGCCTGTTTTAATTATTTTACCCTTAAGTCTTAATCTTAATTTAAATTTTGACAGTAATTTATATTAGCCTCTGTCCTCTACCTCCTTTTTCCCCTCTTCTGTCAACAGATTCTCCCCTTTCTCACCCCACAGAAAGGAAACAAAATCTATCACCTCCCTAGCCCCTAGCCCCTTTGGAGTTGGGCTGGTGGACTAGAGAGAACCATACAGACCAAAAAGACAAGAATATACCCAGCTTGTAAGCTCAAATAAGTACCAGATATTCAGCACCACACAATCTCAAAGGAATAACAGAGGGAGTTCTGCACACTCAGGAGAGACAAATTCTATTTCCCGGACCATATTATGGGCAAACAAAGTAAACCTACAAAAAACACAAAGGGGCAGGATGGATCTGAAGGCCCCACAGATCAAAGCCCCCCAACAAATAACTCCAAGGACTCTCAATTCTTAAAGAACTCTGATTCAGAATTCAGAGTCATGGTTATAGACATGCTAAGGGAAATTAAAACAAATACTACAAGCACCCTGGAAATCCTTGAAAAGAAGGTATCTTACTTGGAATCCATTCTATCATCCCAGTTAGAAATGATAAGGAAAAACCAAGCATCTCTCATTGAAACTCAATCCAAGTTAACCAAATTGAACTCGGCTAAAGAATCCTTTTCATGGAGACTGGATGAATCTGAGCTGAGGATTTCCAATTCTGAAGATGTCATAAATGAACTTAAATACAAACAGTCAAATGGAATCAATGGTAAAGGTATTAAAAAACAATTTCCAGGAGAACTCAGATAGAATGAAAATATGAAACTTAAGAATTCAGGGCATCCCTAAAGGAGAAGAAAGATCCACTGGAGGCCTTCAAAATCTAGTATATGATATCCTCAAGGAAAACTTCCCAAAGATAATACAGGATATGGACACATACACAACTGAAACATTCAGGACTTTCTCAAAAGCTGATGTAAATAGGTCATCCCTGAGACATGTAATCATTCGAGTGCTGTCACTAGAAACCAGAGAAGCTATCCTGCAAGCAACAAGGCAGAAACTCCTTATTACTTATAAAGCAAAACCTATTAAAATTACTGCAGACTTCTCCATATCAACATTGAAAGCTAGAAAGGAATGGTCACAGGTGATTCATATCATAAAAAAACAACCTCCAACCAAGATTAATATATCCAGCAAAATTATCTTTGAAAATAGAGGGGGAATATAAGACATTTAATGATATTTATGCATTTAAATGATATGCAGCCATCAAATCAGCCCTGGAGAGGACTATAAATTAATTACCACATCCAGGAGAGATAAGACAACCCTATATAGGAAATCAAAGAACTGGTTAGCTGAAATGAGTGCAACCTAAGAAAGGACCAAAGCAAACATGATTCATAAACTGGTAACAGGTAATGATTGGATATATAACAATAAATGCTACTCAATAATCACTATTAATGTAAATGGTCTTAACTCGCCAATTAAGAGACAGAGACTGGCTAATTAGATGAAAAAACACAAACCATCAATATGTGGTATTCAAGAAACTTATCTAACTCACAAGGACTGTAATAAACAGAGTTAAGGGTTGGAAAAATGTATACCAGGCAGAGGGGAGAACAAAAGAAAGCAGGGGTTGCAATTCTAATTTCAGGTAGATTAAATTTCATTCCAAAACTAATTAGAAGAGACAAAGAAGGACACTACATTTTAATAAAAGGAACAATCAATCAGGAACCAATAATGCTCCTAAATATTTATACCCCAAACACAGGGGCACCTAGCTTTATAAGACAAACTTGATGGAATATATGAACTTTATTGGACCAGAATCCATAATAATGGGAGACTTCAATACCCTACTTTTATCAAGAGACAGGTCATCAAAATGAAAAATCAACAGAGAAACGTCAAATCTAATCTCCATCCTAAATCAGTTGGATCTCACAGATTTATACAGAATATTTCATCCACATGATGAGGAATACACATCCTTCTCAGCTCAACATGGAACGTTTTCTAAGACAGATCATATGCTAGTCCATAAGAACTCCCTCAACAAATACAAAAAAGGAAAAATTATCCCCTGTTCCTTATCAGATCATAATGGGATAAAATTGGAGTTCAAGAGCAAGAATAATTCCAGAAACTTTACAAACTCATGGAGACTGAATAATATACTGCTGAATGACCAATGGGTTGTTGATGAAATCAAAATGGAATTTAAAAAATTCCTGCAATCAAATGATGATGAAAACACACCCTACCAAAACATATGGGATACAGCAAAGGCAGTTTTAAGAGGGAAGTTTATAGCCTTAAGTTCCTTCATCAATAAAGTAGAGAAGAGCCAAATAAATGACCTAATGACGTATCTTAAGACACTAGAGATCCAACAACAAATCAATCCTAAAAGGAACCCCCAAAAAGAAATTACAAAAATAAAGGGAGAAATATCTCAATTAGAATGCAAAGTGATAATTCAAAAAATTAATAAGATTAAGAGCTGGTTCTTTGAAAAGATTAATAAAATAGACACTCCTCTGGCCAAACTCATCAAAAAGAAAAAGGAAAAATCTAACATAGTACGGATTACAAAAGACAACGGGTCCATAACCACTGACCTCAATGAAATACAGAAAATAGTCAGGGATTACTTCAAGAGACTGTATTCCCAAAAATATGAAAATGCAGAAGAAATGGACAAATTTATTAACACGTATGACCTACCTAAGCTAACCCCAGAAGACATAACTGACCTAAATAAGCCCATTACATATACAGAAATAGAAAAGGTAATTAAAAGTCTCCCAACAACTACTAAAAGCCCAGGTCCTCATGGATTCACAGCAGAATTTTACCAAACTTTTAAAGAAGATATAATACCTGTCTTCCACAAATTATTCCAAGAAATAGAAAAGGAGGGAACATTCTCAAATTCATTCTATGAAGCTACCATCACCCTGATACCTAAACCAGGAAAAGATTCATCTAAGATAGAAAATTATAGACCCATCTCCTTTATGAATCTAGATGCAAAAATATATAATAAAATTCTGGCAAACAGAATCCAGCAGCATGTGAAAAAGATCATTCACCATTACCAAGTGGGATTTATAGCACAGATGCAAGCCTGGTTCAACATATGGAAATTAATTAATGTAATCCAGCATATCAAGAAACTGGCAAAGAAAAATCACATGATCATCTCAAGTGATGCTGAAAAGGCCTTTGGCAAAGTGCAACACCTTTTCATGATAAAAATGCTGGAGAAGATAGGTATAACAGGCAAATACCTTAATATCATAAAAGCCATTTATGACAAACCTACAGCCAACATTATATTAAATGGAGAAAAACTGAAACCATTTCCTTTTAGATCTGGAACAAGGTAATGATGTCCTCTTTCTCCTATTCTATTTAACATAGTAATTGAAGTCCTTGCCAGGGCAATCAGACAAGAGAAAGAAATCAAAGGGATACAGATTGGCAAGGATGAGGTCAAATTATCCTTATTTGCAGATGATATGATCCTATACCCGAAAGACTCCAAAACCTTAACCAGAAAACTTCTAGAAATAATTAACTCCTTCAGCAAAGTTGCAGGTTATAGAATCAACACACAAAAATCAATAGCTTTTCTTTATACCAACTGCAAACAGCAAGAGAAGGAAATTTCAGAAAAAATACCATTCACAATAGCCCACCAGAAAATTCAATACCTTGGAATCAATCTAACCAAAGACCCTTCAGATCTCTACAAGGAAACTTTCAAAACATTAAAGAAAGAAATAGCAGAGGACACTGAAAAATGGAAAGACCTTCCCTGCCTCTGGATAGGGAGAATTAATATAGTAAAAGTGGCTATCCTACCAAAAGCAATCTATAGATTTAATGCAATACCCATTAAAATTCCACTGACTGACTTTACAGAAATAGAAAAAATGATCCAAAAATTCATATGGAATCACAAAAGACCACGTACAGCCAAAACATTCTTAAGCTGCAAAACTAATGCAGGTGGAATCACAATCCCTGACTTCAAGCTATACTATAGGGCAGTAGTTGCAAAAACAGCTTGGTACTGGCACAAAAAATAGGCCTGAAGACAGCTGGAATAGAATAGAAGACCCAGAAATACCTCAACACACTTATAGCCACCTTAATTTCAACAAAGGAGCAAAGCAAGTAAACTGGAAAAAGGATTGCCTTTTCAATAAATGGTGCTGGGAAACATGGTCATCCTCATGCAGAAAAATGAAAACTGACCTGCATCTCTCAATATGCACAAGAGTTAACTCAAAATGGATAAAAGATTTTAACATAAAACCAGAAACTTTAAAACTTATAGAAGACAAGATAGGCAATACACTCCATCATATAGGCATAGGAAAGTATTTCCTTAATAGGACTCCAATTGCTCAAGAAATTGCAACAAGAATAGATAAATGGGAATACATGAAATTAAAAAGCTTCTGCACAGCAAAAGAAACAATTAACAGAGTCAAGGAAACCCCCATGGAATGGGAAAAATCTTCACCTCCTATACATCAGACAAAGGTCTAATTACTAGAATTTATAAAGAACTCAAGAAAAAAACTCCCCAAAACACAAATAACCCAATACACAATTGGGCAAAGGAACTGAGTAGACAGTTCTCAAATGAAGAGGTCCATAAAGCCATGAAACACATGAAAAAGTGCTCAATATCCCTAGCCATTAGGGAAATGCAAATTAAAACAACTCTGAGATTTCACCTTACACCAGTAAGAATGGCCAAGATCAATAAAACAAATAACTACAAATGCTGGTGAGGTTGTGGAGAAAAGGAAACACTCTTACATTGTTGATGGAGCTGTAAATTGGTCCAACCACTATGGAAATCAATATGGAGGTATCTTAAAAAACTGAAAATAGATCTACCGCTTGATCCAGCTATAACACTATTGGGAATTTACCCAAAGGGAGATGTGTCATCATACCACAACGACACCTGCATCTCTATGTTCAATGCAGCACTTTTCACAATAGCAAGGATATGGAATCAACCAAAGTGCCTTTCAACAGAAGAATGGATAAAAAAACTATGGTGCATATACACAATGGAATATCACTCAGCAATAAAAAAAATAAAAAATAAAAAAAAGAAATAAGGACATTCACAGCAAAATGGATGGAGGTAGAGAAAATTATTTTAAGTGAATGAACACAAGCTCAGACAGAGAAACATCACATGTTCTCACTCATGTGGGAGCTGAATCAAAATTATAACAAGGAAAAAATCCTATACAAAGGTCAGATCGTAATAAAAAAAGCTAAGAATGGTGTTATTATAGATGGTCTAAGAAATGCATGTAATAGTTCTGACAAGGTAAAAAGAAAGTTCACTGCAGGAAAAGTTTCTATCTTAAACATAACTGGAGCCCAAGGACATATAGAAAAATATTACCATAAAAAGACAAGTAAATGGAAGAGAAGTCTTTGATGGGGAGGTGGGATGGGGGTGGGGGAAGCGTACAAGAGGGTAAGGGGGAACGTATATGAGTAACGTACAACAAAATGCATATATGGAAATGTCACAATGAAAAGCATGTCAGAATGAATCACATTAAGGTGTACATTAAAAATTTCCAATAAAAAAAGGTAATGGGAAAAAGCTAATGGATTTGGAAGGATGGCAGTAATGTACATAAAACCTTTTCTCAGGGGACTTGGCTGATTGAGGTAGAATCATAAGAGAGTGCTAAAAGAATACTTTTCTTTCTTTCTCAAAGGCTGGGTTCACAGATACCTCTTTCTGGAAATGGCTGGTTGGGTCGCAGCTGCTGGACCAAGCTTTCAAAGTGTGGGGGATTCCACTCCTTCCCACAGGAGGAGGTACAGAGTGTGTCATCACATGCATGAGATGCTGGGGACAAGGTAGTTGTCTCCCTACCAGTGGGCCATTCCCATCCCCAACAAGGATTTGGTCCATTCATCCGTTCTTGGTCAGAGGGATGGAGTGGCTTCTCTGTCTGCTCCCTAACTGACCCTGTCTCTCCAACCACAGGCCACATAGCTGGCTGCTGAGAAGCTTTTCAGTTCCAAGGCTATGGCCTGGGGCCCACCAAAGAATCAGGGCTTGAATCTATAATGTACTAGTAATCTATGTACTAGTTTTTTTTTTTTTTAATCTGTTATAGTTAGTTAAGCTGGTGACCTCGGAAGGCTGCTGGGTTCTTAATCATTGCATGCCACTCTTCTGCTTAGAAAGCTTCAATAGCTCTCTATTTCCTTTCTATACCTTCCTACTTTCCCAAATAAATCTCTTACCACTAATCATAGAAGCCCCATGCTGCTCTGTTCATTCTGTTGTGCTCCCCTATCTCCATAATGTCTCTTAGGCCATCCTTCAACTGAGAACCCTCTTCTTCTCTACTGAAAAAACAAGATTTCTTCCTAACACTTTCCAGAATGTCCTTTTAAAAATCATTCTTTTTTTCTTTTATGATTTTATTAATAATTTTATAAGTTAGCATTCAACTTAATTGATTTCATTATGACACCCTGCCTGCTCTTCATGAGAGTAAGTTCTCCCTAATCCTAATTCAGATAACACCCTGTATACATGCATGCCACTCTGTTCTACTCTGGGAGTGTCAAGAACGTTTAATATAGAAATTTAACTCCTCAACTCAGCACTTCCCAGGGTAGGCTCTGTGGAACTCCAGGTTCATAGAACATTACTAATTGTTAAAATTAACAAAACAACTGCACTTGGACAAATAATTTGAGAAGTGCTCAGTTAGATGGATTTCTTTCTGAAGAATTTCTCAGTTTTCAGTGTGCAAAACATTCACGGCAAAACTTCACAAGGAAGATACACAACATGTGATGTTCTCCCAAGCTCACTTGTCTATCAAAGGTGAAGAGGTCAGACCTTTTGTGGTTAATAACAGGCAAACCTACATGTGAATAACTGAACTTCCATGAAACAGGAAAAAACAGTCCATGAAATAGGCAAACATAATTTACGTAAATACATTTTAAAGGATCATGGAAGGCATCTATAAGGAGTATGAATAGCCCTTATTCAAAGGGAATGCATGGCAAACCAGTTTCTCTGGGCTTTGATTTAAGGTACAGAAATTTCTTAAAGTGAGAAAAGTTTCTGTTCACTTTTTAAACCTTGCATAGTACAGGTAACATAGAGGTTGTTGTTGTTGTTAGGTGCCGTCGAGTCATGTCTGAATCATAGCGACCCTCATAGGGTTTCCAATGGCTGATTGTTTTGGGATTGCCTTGGGAGTGGGTTGTCACGTCCTTCTCCCAAACATAGAGGTAGCAGAGAAATATTTATGGAATAAGCACTTTTTAAGAGCTCATCATTAAGGAAAAACCTTTTCTTCCTCTTGAAAGATAACTAGTCTTTATCTGATCAACCAATAAATATGATTTTTTCCCCTTATTTTTCTTGGTACAAAGTGAACTCACTTTGTTCTTGTTGGTTTCTTGTCCTAAATGTCTCTTGGACCACAGGGGATCACAAAATAGACACCTTCATTGGGGAAAGAACCCTGGGCCTGTACACTGCTGCCTCAGCTCCAGAAGCTGCCCCTACCTGGTAGCAAGTGCCGAGTTCTTTCCCATTGGCAGAGAAGGACAACATTCCCATCGCCAGATCCAGGAGGCAGCCAATCTCTAAGTCCACGTTGCTCCGACTTGACCTTTGGGAACTGGCCATGATGTCCCCACCCCAGACCATGTAGCAGTTACTGCGTTTCACACTGGGAGCCAGAGATATAAGAGGAGGCACAGAATTTGGTCATGATCATTTGGAATCAAGACTCAAGGAGTAAAATGCCCCAGAAAGCTCCCTGTGATGCTTTATAGTCATCCCTGTATGCTTTTTTCTTAAATGAATTCATTCAGCATGGGCCACTCTGTTTAGGAATGTGGCAATCTAGTATGCCACATCCTTCCAACCATCACAATATTCAGCTAATTGTTTACTGAGTCAAGGTCAATTCACCTTTGTGAAACAGACATTGAGGATAATAGTATTCTTGCCTTGGTTGGTAGGTGCCATCAGGTCGGTATCCAACTCATAGTGACCCTCATAGGGTTTTCAATGGCTGACTGTTTTGGGATTGCCTTGGGAGTGGATTTCCAGGCCCTTCTCCCATTTTTGCAGTACTGGGAATTGAACTCAGGACCTTAGAGACTGCAGCGCAGCACTCTACCAACTGAGCTAAATCCCAGCCCCATTTTTGCCTTGTTGTTGATGTTGTTAGATGCCATCGAGTCGGTATCCAACTCATAGTGACCCTCATAGGGTGTTCAATGGCTGACTGTTTCAGGATTGCCTTGGGAGTGGATTTCCAGGCCCTTCTCCCATTTTTGTGGTGCTGGGAATTGAACTCGGGACCTCAGAGACTACAGCACAGCGCTCTACCAACTGAGCTAAATCCCAGCCCCATTCTTGCCTTAGAGATGGGAAATTAAGGCTCAGAGATGTGACCACCTTAGGCAAACTTATGTAGGGGTGTGGTAGGTGTGGCAGAAACAATCTGGGTTCAGAGTCCTAATCTGGTATCTGGGGCAAAAGGCTATAAAACACTTGAAAACTCAGGCCCTTATTCCTTAGATGGCAGGCATAGGCACAGGAAGACTTGTAAAATAGGTCAAGTTTGTCTCTGCTGGCCTCCCACCTTCCCAATCCATACTACCCTGTACTTCCTAGATCTCTGGAGGTCTGCTTCCAGCACTACTGGCTAACCACCAACTTGAGTTCCTCTCTCACTAGCTGTCTACCAACTCTAAGAATGTAAAACATCATTATAGGCCATTACACTTAAAAGCAAACTATAATAAACAAAATGCCTTTAAGACTCCAAAGTGTAAATTTCTTTTTTAATGCTTGTTTCAAACCCAGGACCTTGTGCATGCTAGGCAAGTGCTCTACTACTGAGCTACATCGCCATCCTTGACTCCTTAATTGAAGGATTTCCTATCTTGGGTGAGCTTTGGAAAAAATATGTAATGGGCAAGGTGATTCCCAGAGCTCTTCACAATGAATTGTAGCAAGAGGCAGTCAACTCTGCCTCTCCTTAAATTCATTGTGGGATAAAACATTTGCAGGGCCTGGTCCCTTGAAGTGACTTTTCTCAGGTTAAAGGAGAGAACAAGGCTATACTTTGTCCTAGAGCAGCCCCTCCTACAATGCTAAAGTGCTGGGACTCAGTGTAGTTTCTGGCTTGGCGCCCAGCTGTGGGAAGGGCCAGGGGAGTGCCTTCAGCACCGCCAGGTGGACAGATCCTGGAATACCTTGCATTCTCAAAGTTGCTTAACCTCTCCAGACTGTGTTCTCAGGCAGAACAATCAGGGTCAGATTAGGATTTTCAAGATTCCTTCTGCCTCTGGAAGATTATCACTTTCCTTTGGGAGTGGACATCCCCTTTGTAAACACACACTCCTCTCTTTTCCTTTCCTCTCCTTTTCTCCAGGGCAATGATGGGACTGTTTTCTCAGCATTAACACCCTTAGGTGGGACCAGTACAAACTGTCTCTTAGAGTTACAGGCATTGATAAAATTCCATAAATGTCAGATTGTAGCCATGTTGTCACTGCTTTTTAGGTATTAAATTACTCAACACATTAATACCTGATACAGAATTCAATCAATAATATGTGCAAGCTGTGTTATGTGAAATGGCAAGCTTTGGGCATACTTTAAAATGCCCAAATTAAAAATGCCCTGAAACATTTGAAAATTGATCCTATGTTTATTACTTAGCATATAGGACAAAATGCTAAGAGTTACTGAACAGTTACTACATACTAGATCTTTCTCTAGGTACAAATATGTCAGTTAATTTTCACAATAAATGTGGTCAGTGAGGTTCAGAAAACCAAGTAGTTTCTCTGGTGTGCCACAGCCAGAAAATGGGAGCCATAAACCTTAATGAAATGGTGATTTCTGTCTTTTTTCTTCTGGATGAGGAAAAAAATCTGAATTGGTCAATTGCTTCCACATACTTTCCTTTCCAGTTAAATCATATTGCTTATAACATCTAATGAGGCTCTCACAACATGATGGATATTGAATAATGGCAATAATAATAATGATAGTTAATATTCACAGAGTGCTTGAGGTGAGGCACTGTCTTAAGTACTTTTCCATGAATTAATTTATTTAACTCTCACAATACTCTCTGGAATTACAACTATTATTCTCATTTTATAGATAAGGAAATGAAGGCCTAGGGAGGGTAAGTGATTGGCCCAAGGTTATACTGCTAGTAAGGACTGGACAGTTTTAAACCTAGTAAGCATGTAAGTTTGTGTTCTTAACCACCTGCCCACAGATTATGACTCACCCCTGACTGCAAAGTGCTCCTGACTTTGTAGGGAGAGAAGGCCAACTTGAGAAGCAACTTCCACCATCTCTGTCCAGGGCTGGGCAGGGAAAAGATGCTCTCATGCCTCAGTAGGTGAGGAACATGGAGATCCATTTGCTGGGGCACCTCTGGCCGGTGCCTGTGGACAGCGTGTGGGGGCCAGGAGGGCCTGAGATGTGTTTTCCGTAAGAGCCCTCTTTTGTATGCAGTGGTTATTACTTGTGAATATGCATTTCCTCTTTTATACTCTTTGTGCCTTTAACCATTACAAACTCTTGGGATGGGGACTTCTGAGTTTATCAGTTGCTGTGTGATGTGGTACATCTTTTTATTTCTTCTGAACTCACTTGTCTGAAGCACCCAGGGATTTTCTCTGCTTTGCTCTGATGCTGTAGAAACCGGGGCTTCCCTGGAAATCATGGGGAGAACTCTGAGATGGACCTCAGCACACAGTGGTCTCAGTTTCCCAACTGTGGGTCGTGATTTACACATGTGATGAAACTGCACTTTGTCCTCACTGACTCTCCTCACTGTCATGGTGCCTTACTCTCCCCTGTTTACTTAAGGATTGCTTGAGGTTTCTCTTTTGAGACAGGCTAGGATGCCTCCTTCCTCTGGGGTAGGGTGGAAAGGAAAAGCCTGACAGAGGGAGGGAGGGAAGGAGAAGCCCAGGGGCCAACCCCACCTCTTGAGAGCCCCCTTATACCTTTCATGGACTCGGCCTCTTTCATCTCCCAGGGTGACAGTCACCGTACAGTTTTTATTCAGGTCAAACTTGTCACTGTACAAATGATAGTCTGGAGTCACCCATCCAACCCAGACACAGGAGGGGTCCTGTCCGGCAAAGATGCGGATGGCATAGTAGCATTGCTGTGGAGGGACAGTAGAGAGGAGTGAGTAGCCCGGGGCCTAGGGAGGAGGGTTTGAGAGGTAGAAATAACATAGCAGCCCGCTTGCCCACTATTATGAAGCAGCTTACTGTCTGGGCTTGGAAAAGGGGGCTGAATAGAAACCCCGGCTTCTCAATTCCCCCTTTGCTACTTTACTTTGGTACCTGAGGCAGCAAGCACTTAACCTACCACCCACTGCCCAGGAGATGCGCGTGATGCGAGGTGAGGTAGGCAAATGCTGGTGATGGAACCACTGCAGCTGCCCAGACTGTCAGTTCCCCTCCTAGGCACCAGAGGACCTGGGTTGCAGGCAAGAGTGGGCATAGCCTGTAGGACAGTCAGGGGCCAGAGCATGCCTGTTATTTTTACCTCGACAGGGAGGGCAAATGATTTCTGTTTTTATTTTTGGAAAGTCTTGAAAAAGAGGCTGCAAAAGAGAAAGACTACATCCTGGCCAGCTTGCTTTAAGTGGCCACACATCAACCATGGGCAGTGCTGAGAAGGACAGCAGTGCTTGGAGGGGGTCATACAATGTGTGAGGCACATCACCACAACACAGCAATAGCTACAGCACTGAGCAAGGGGACTACGACATCATTTTCTTTATCACACTGAGCAGATTTATTCTTAATGAAGAAACTCTTGTTGGTAGTCTGTCAAATTTTCTGGATTGGGAGAAGAAAGGGTCAGCCAGACAAATCCAGGCTTGAATCTTCGTGCAGCCAGTTACTCACCATATGACCTTGGACAAGTCTTTTGTCCTCTCTGTGCATGATATTGTGCCTCATGTCACATGTCTTATGAGGCTGCCAATTAAGTTTACTTTAAATGAATTAAATGGTGATTAAATGTGAAGGTGACACAATATGTCAAGCACAGTGCCCACACACAAGAGCAAGAGAGTCTTGCTCTTGACATTTAGTCTGTGAGCTCATGAGTGCAGGAGAACTGTATAGAAGGAGTGATATGCATTTTTTCCATAGACACAGGTGCTAAGGAAGAAAGAGTCAAAGAAAGAAATTAGGAAGCATTGCTTTCTGACCACTGTCTAACAGTGGAAAGGAACCAAAAGTAGCTTCCATCATCTGAGCTTGCTTCCTGCTCCTTCTTCTTTGTCTGCTTTTATGACTACTCCTGGCACTGAACAGAGATGGGGGAGCCAACTCATAGAAACTGACACAAGAGAGCAAACAAAAGAATTTAATTGAGATCCCTCCAACTGATGCTTCTTTCAGTCAGAAAAGCAGTGCTGGGTTGCTGGTGCAAATGGGCAACAAATACACAATGATGCCCAATTAGGAGCTCCCCATAGAGCTTCTGCTTTGCACTGAATAACTATCTTTCTTTCCCTCATTTGAGAAATGCCATGGACGTGTTCTGGAAGAGTCAAGATGGATATTAAATGACAGAGTAATTGGCAATTAAAGAAGATCTGGAGACAAAGCTTTGCTGTAAGGGGCATATTACCAGGCAAAGCAAAGAATCAAATGATTAAAACCATAATTGAGCACATTTACTTACTGTTGTTGTATGAGAGAGTATTTCTTGCATCTGTTTCCTGGGGGGAAGATAATCCAGGTTTTAGTTGCTCGGTTGTACAGTGAATCCCCACAGTTCTGACAGGCAATTGATCTACCTTTAAACATCAAGGCAAGTTTAGGAAACCAGCTGTTTTTCTACACACAAGTGATTGCAACTGGTCTTGAGAATGGTTCATATGTAAGCTGTTACCATAGACAGTACTATGACTTCCAAGTTTGTCCCACAGTGCAGATGGTTAAACTAGAGCTGTGGAGAATGGGGAGGTTATAACAACATAGGCAGAGTTACATCTGAAAGGATTATCCTCCTCAAGAAGCTGTACTTATTTGAAAGCTTGATAGATAGTGAAATGCTCCACGAGAGCTGGACAAGACAGTGACAGATAGCAGACACGTCAGTGATTAAAAATAGACACTGAAGAAAGGAAAGACAGCAAGGAAGCAGTTCCTTATCAGAAAGGAGGAAGCCACATTACCCAAGAGTCACACACCTGCAAGGTTGGACACTTTCTATATGTATGCATGGGAGGCAGTATTTGCCTCTGCAAATTTCTAATTTCACACAAAAGCCGTCTTTTCATTCTAAAACCACAGGAACTAGGGCAGCAAGGGGGCTTAAGCTCAGACAACTCAAGAAGAGTAGGAACTTCTGCACCAAATGTGACTCTGCTCAGCTTGCCTGGCCCTTAATGCTGCAGTGCGTTGCCCCACACATGCCCTTGAGTGCATGCGCGCACACACACAGCCTCAGAGAGAACCCTGTACACTAAGTTCTTGTTGTGCTGAGGAAGAGTAAAAAGTGAGTAGAAAGCCAGCTTCAGAGCAGACACGATGAGCACCTCTGAAAGATGGAAGCCTTCCCCTCACCTTTTCTGGAAAGCATCACTGTCCAGGCAGGGGCTGTGGCTGAAGGAGGAGTGGCATTCCACAGGCATGCTCAGACGGCAGTAGATCATGTTGGCATTGCTATTCTGTGTGCCAAATGTCTTGTGCGTCACCTTGAGGCATGGCGGGCTGTCCATGGTGCCATCGATCCTCACGACCTGGAACACCACCATGAGTCTTACCCTGACATACAGGAAGGCCTGACCTTGACCCTGTCCCTCCACCTTTCAATGACATTCTCCCATTCTGCAAACTATAAACCTTGTCACCAGTGATAACTAAACTGTGACACTCATCATTATTTGGGCCCTGTCCTATAGGAAAGAACAGATTTGCTCTTGGTTGAAGAATTTAGAGATTTAAGCTAGGTATTGTGATGCACACCTATGATCCCAGTGACTCAGGAGGCTGAGGCAGGAGGATCATGAAGTTAAGGCCAGAGGCAGCTGGTGCAACTTAGTGAGATCCTGTCTCAAAATAATAAATAAAAAGGAGGCTGGGGGAGCAATTCAATGGTAGAGCACATACACAGCATGCACAAGGTGCTGGGTTCAACCCCCAGAACTTAAAAAAAAAACAGAAAAAAAAGATTGAAAACATGCCCACTGTATTCTCTGCAAGGCCCAGGACCAAGAATAAACACTGGGGGCAGGTATCTGGATGATCCAGTATGATGTCCAAAGGCTGACCATTGACCTTTTAGGTCAGGGGCAAGTGGCTAAAAAATAAAATCTTTCCCAAGGTTTCTTTTGTCACCGAGCATGAGAACATCTAAGGGAAAGGCACCAGGAAATCCAAAGCTCACAGAGAGACATCTGAGTTCCCATAGAGGGCGCCCTCGCCTTCCCAGTCCAGTTCCCATCTCTGCCAGGCACAGCCTCAGAGCTGAGGCTCTTGCAGTCTGCTCTAAGTAGGAGAAGAAAACTGAAACTTAAAATAACATTCTTATACTCTGAGCCTCTCCTCTGCCCTCTACAGAAGACTTCTGGTCCTTGGGTCCATGGGCATGCTCACATATTTGTGTGTGGTTTGGATAATTTCTAAGTAGAGGGGTCTAGATTCTTTCAGTTCATCAAAGGGATGCATGACTTCCCAAAGCTTGTTGTTGTGAGGTGCCACTGAGTCAGATCCGATTCATAGTGACCCTATGGAAACAAAACACTTCCCCACACTGTGCCATGCCTGGCGCTATGTCAGTGCATCTCTGCAATTCAGAAGGTTTTCAGTGGCTGATTGTTTCAGGATTGCTTCAGGAGTGGGCTGCCAGGTCCTTCTCCCATATTTGCTGTGCTGGGGATCTGCCTCAGAGAGCACAGAATAGCACTCTACTAAGCTAAACTCCAGCCCTCCCAAAGCTCAGGAGGCACCTTTCTAAGGTAGTGGTCAGAGAGCAATCAAAGAAATACAATTCTCTACCATTTAAGACTGTGAGGGATGGTGGGGTATTAAGAGCTGCTGTTTGTTGAATTCAGATCACAGGATGAGTTAAGAGGACTGGGAGTCAAGTTGAGGCAAGTCACTGAATCAACCCTACCTACCACTGCAATGGAGCTGGTTAGTGTGACTTTCCATCAGCACTCATCTCCCCACACCCACCATGAGGAAACATGGTGGGCACAGGCAAAATAGAGGCAAGTGGGTGTGGACCCAGAACCCAAATTTGGCTTCTTATAATCTTTGGCTCCCCTTAACTCTCCCTAAAAGATGAGAGTGTCATAACCAACTATCACACCTCAGCTTAAAATCCTGGAAACAGCACTACAGAAATTAAAAGGGGCCTAAAAGATAAAATGCATGCCACTGTGGCATCCCAACCCCTCAGATCTCAGGATCTAAGCAGGGTTGGACCTGGTTAGTACTTGGATGGGAGACTGCCTGGGAACACCAGGTGCTGCAGGCTTGGGAGTGCACCGGCAACCCACTCTCACAAAATCAATCAGCCATAGAAACCTCTATGAATAGCAGAGAAGCACTGACATAGTGCCACACATGCACAGTATTGGGGAGTGTTTCATTTTATTGTACATAGGGTTGTTATGAGTCAGACCCAACTCGATGGCACCTAACAACAACAAAAAAATATAAAGTTATGAGCACATAAGAACATATATGTTCAGGACATATAATCTTGAGTACAGGCATTGAGCTTTTTATAGAAAATGATATTTAAGGCTTCTGCAGACTGTAATACAATGACAGTACCAGTGTAGGAATGTTGGGAGAAAATGCAGGGGAACAATCTGCAAGGTCATGTGGACAAGGCTGTCTCTTGTATGAAGCCACTGAGTTGCCCCAGTTAAGGTGCCCATGACTGGTGCTAAGGGCTGGGGAGAGGTGGCTGGGTGGCAGCCAGAGCATGGACTTAGGTGAGCAGCTGCCTGTTGACAGGAGAATTAGTGGGAGCTTAGTGCCTTGGCTCACCTGGCCTGCCAGGGCTACCCACAATGTGTAACGTTACCTCTATGTGCGGATGATCCTTTGGAACATTGACAAAGGTTGGGAGGCGCTTGCTGAACCACATAGCAACATCTCGGTTCATGTTGACAGCGAAGGGCTCAAAGCCCTCTTGGAGGCCGCACATGGTATAAAACTTGAAGGTACTGGCATCCATCCCGAGATTCATGCGGCCGATCTGAGAAAGCCCCAGAGAGCAGATGGGCACAAAGCCTGCAGAATAAAGAGTCCTGCTTCAGCCCCCAGGCACTACCCTCGAAGCCGTGAGAAGCTGGGCTTCTGCTTTCTTAAGGGTTGTATGTCCCAGGAGGAAAGACAGAACACAACGCTTGCTTTGTCTTTCTTCCTGACACATAATATCAACAACAGGAGGCTACCCGCAGACCACAAGTGCCCTTGGTATCTGGCAAAGAAAAGGGAGTTCCTTCCAACTGATTTGGGAAAAACAATCATGCAGCTAAGATTATTCCTAAGAAGTGAATAAATATCAACTAGAAAAGTTGATATGAGAAAAAATGAAATTCTTTATGCATTATTTAAAACTGACTTTATAAAGGCTCTGGAAAATTTTAAATACTACCACAACAAAAACAATATAATAAACCCAAAGCATGACGCAGTGAGCAGATTTTGCCACAAAAACAAAAAACAAAACAGGTAACTGTGTGAGATAATGAATACGCTGATTACTATACTATCCTTTTTATATGTCTTGGGACATTATGTTGTATACCCTAAATACATACAATAAAATTTTTTCACAGTAAAGAATAACTCAGTGTAGACTGCTTAATTTTTCTGGGCTTCAACAACCTCCAGTGAAATGGGAGGTCTAATGACCCTGCTTGGGCTGGAATTTAGCTTAGTTGGTAGAGCACCGCTCTCCAGTCTCTGAGGTCCCAGGTTCGATTCCCAGCACTACAAAAATGGGAGAAGGATGTGGCAATCTACTCCCAAGGCAATCCCTGAAACAGTCATTGAAAACCCTGTGAGGGTCACTATGAGTTGGACACAATTTGACAGCACCTAACAATAACAACAAATGACCCTGCACATTTTGACAGTATGGTTCTAAGAAGTCTGAAATGCTGGCACTATGATTCTGCTCACTTACAAACTTCCATCCTACTTGCGCACCATCCTCCTCATCCATGCAGGAAGATGAGTTTCAAGTGGGCACCAGAGAAAATGCCTCTTTCCTTTGCACAGCCTCTAATATCTCTCTAAGCTCACTTCTTGGGCTGGGATTTAGCTCAGTTGGTAGAGCGCTGTGCTGCAGTCTCTGAGGTCCCGAGTGCAATTCCCAGTGCTGCAGTCTCTGAGGTCCCGAGTTCAATTCCCAGCACCGCAAAAATGGGAGAAGGACCTGGCCATCCACTCCCAATGCAATCCCGAAACAATCAGTCATTGAAAACCCTATGAGGGTCGCTATGAGTCGGATACCGACTCAACGGTACCTAACAACACAACAACAACAAGCTCACTTCTATTTCCTGATCATTTTTTTAAATTACTGTTCAGAACAGACAAAAGCAGAAGTTCAAATTGTTTGGCATTCTTGTCTGTGTGTTATTTTTAAATCATGATTGTGGACCAACAAATCAGCAAAGCAGGGAAAATGCTAATTATCATGGATTTGGGAGGATGTAGCAGGCAGGTGGCTGGAGGAGAGCTGAGGTTGCAGAGGGTACTTGGAAGGCAAGGAGCAGCTCTAAGGCCGCTGACAAATGCAGTGGTTGGAGCCTCTCACAAAGATGATTGGCACTACTCCTAGGACTAGCATGTCCCTTTCAGGGAAAACTTAAAGGCCAGTTTGGAGAGTATTTGCATTTAACAGTAATGCTTTCAGTCATACACACCAAGGCCAAAATGCACTCTTCACAGAGGAGCACTTATATGCCATTACCTAAGCCATCGCATTTCTATGTAAGTAGTAAGCCACAGAAGTGAAAAGGGAATCTCTCACAAGCCAGTTGGTGGGTGTTAGGAACTATGAACTCACTTAGGAAACAGATGGATTTAATGCCATTTTGAAGTAAGACAGACCATTAGCACAATCGCAGCAGGATAACAGTGATGTCTGTACACAGAGCTTCCTCTCAGGGCTACTGAGCACTGAGACTAGACCACTAGCCCTGTCCCACAGGACCCCAGATGGACTGGTCAAGTGGACAAGCACTCATTCATGCAAAATCCTGAGTGCTGCTGGGCTTCTGGAAGTTTTGTCCTAGAGGCTGGGACAGACGCAATCATCTCCTTCCTATACACAGACATTTTTTTAAAAATATAAATAAGGAACCCTTGGGAATCTGGCTATAGTAGAAAGTAAGGATTGTTTGTCAACAAAATTTCTTGAGTCCTTATTGGGATAGAAGGCCTTGCAATGTGCTGTGACAAGAGATAAAGGAAGAAGGAACTGTTCTAATCCCTAGAAATAGCTACAAAGAATAAAATATAAAAGGATGAATTTTTTTTTCTGTAAACCACCCCTATGCCTAAGATAGTACTTTGGTTATTCTGTTAAGGGGGGGTGGTAACTCAACCCTCAAACCCACCAGTATAGTAGCTTTCTCTTGGAGCCACGATCATGAAGCATTCTAGTTTTGACATGAGCAGAGAATAGGACATCTTAAGAAACTCTCTTCTTTCTTCTTCTTGAGCTGAATGGTGGAAGAAGTGCTTATTAGACCTGAAAGTCTGAGAGGCAAGCAGTGCCAATGAGAACTTAAGTTTGGGATATATGAATAACTTCTTACAGATCCACTGACAATGTAAGGGCAAAAGGGAAAATTTGCATGGAGTCTTTTTTTCTAAGGAAGTCCTGTTTCTCATCATTGCTACACATCAGCAACAAGGACAGCATTTTACTGAGGATAAAAACTGAAGGCAGTGACTTGACCAAGGTCATGAGAAGGGCGAATGATGAAATGGGAAGAGATCCTACACCCTCTGAGTCACAGGCCAGTTTCCAGTCAGTGTGTGAGAGAGGAAGCGAATGTCACAGGCATGAATGCCCCAGATTTAAACAGCAGTTATGGCCCAGGACAGAGGGCTGCACTGATTTACAGAGTAGAGTGCTGTCCCTGTGGGGTAGAGGCCCTCCCTCTCTGCAGGGCTGAACACTGCAGGACAAAAGCAGGGAACAGAAGTCAGGAGTGCCAGAAAAATGGGAGGTGAGAGCGCTGGGGACTTCCTGGGGTCTAAGTGGGCACAGCTGGGGAAGAGAAGAGAACCTATCTCAAGGCTTGAGTCAGAAAAGAGAAAACCAGAAAGGCAAGAAGATGAATCCTCATAAGGTGCCAGAACTTTTCCCTGAGGAAAAAGGTTTAACTACTGGATATATTTGATCAGCTCCCTCTACCTGGCCAAGAAGGCTCTAAGGTAACCATCTCTCCATTGCTAAAATTTCTTTACTTGAGGCATTAACACTTCAGGTAACTTTATAAGCCTGCATGATGGGTAAGAGGGCAACAATGATGTAATATACAGTATTTATCAAATACTTTCTAAATGCTGGTCTTAGTGCTCTACACATCTATCTCATTGTCATGCCCATTTTACATATAAGGAAAGAAGAGCTTAGAAAGTTGGATAAGTTGCTCAACTATCTGTTACCTCAAAAACTCCAGCAGTGGGGTGTGAGCAAGGCTGTTTGAGCAGGAGTCCAGAGCAAGCAATGGGACTGAGGCCAGGTCATCTGTTTTCAAATTCTTATCTTAACTGACTTGCCTTGTGACTAACTTTTCCTTCCTTGTACAAATGATTTTCCTATGTCATATAGTTGACCAATTTGCCTTTCATTTAGCCAGCTGACCACAAAACACACTAGGCCCCTTACAGAGGTCCCCAAACCCTAAGCCATGGACCATTACTAGGAACCAGGATACACAGAAGCTGAGCAGTGAGAAAGTGAAGGAAATGAAGCAGAGGAAGCTTCATCTGTATTTACAGCTGCTCCTGATGCTAGTATCACCACCTAAGCCCTGCCTCCTGTGAGATCAGTGGTCCACAGAAAAATGCTCTTTCATAAAACATGTCCCTGGTGTCAAAAAGGTTGGGGATTGCTGACTTAGAGGACAAAAGCTACAAAGGCTACCTGCACACACGTAGCCACATGACTCTCTGGAGTTGATCTGAATGATAGGACCCACCTGGCAAGGTCACATGGCATTGCTACGAACACTGCCATAAATGTGGATTTGTACTATGTACACAACTTATTAAATGCATAGTCTGAAATGAGACAGGAGAAGTAAGGAAAAAGAGAAATCAAGGGGAAGACTCACCCCCTCCCTACATGCAGCCTAACAGATGGGATTATGCTGACATCTTTGAAGAGGTTTGGGAAGGAAATTTGCACATGGCTTCATCTTAAGGTATTGCCCCAGGAAAAGACCAAAAAGAACACATGCTTATACATTTTGTAGAAGATGGCAATGTCTCATAAACTTGGTATTACAAGGCCTCATACTGGTTTTGTCACTAAGATGGTATGGTAGCCTTTTTATATTTAGAAGCTTGGAAAGAAACCATTCTGAAAAGCCACATGATGGATTCATTTTCAATCTATTTCAGTCTGAAGAAAGACATGAAGGAGAATCACTACCAATAGGGGAAAATAGACCTTGGAGAGAGGTGGTTAGATGACCCCAGACACTTCTTGGGGTGTCTCTCGGGTCTCAGCCCAGCTGTGCATGTTTTACTCAGTTTTGTTACCCACTAAGCTTGAAAAAGATGGAGTTCAGTGGAAACCCCATAATGGTTGTGGCCCTTGTAGGAAATAAGAGGCCATGCTTCCCTGCCACAGCCACTTTCTGAAGTACAGAACCATCTGGAGAGAGAGAGTGATGGAGCCCCTGGGCACCAATATGCGCACATGCAGATGGCCGTTACACGCTTCCTATAGAGCTGCCAATAGAGTTGAACTTGATCAGGACAAGGGGCAGGAAGAGCCTAGGAAGCTGCTCCTGCAGATACTAAAGCTGCAGCAGGAGGTGGGATTTTCTCAGGAGACCACACCAGAGCCTCTTCCAGATACCACATGCTGAGGTCCAGAGGGATGTGCAGGATTTTATCACTCTTTCCTTTAAATGGAGGAAAAGAGAAGGTGGATAGCAAAGCTTTCACCTTGGAGGCTCCTGAGCTTCTGGATTTCTTGGGTGACAATATGAAGAACTGAGATGGTCCAGGCCAGGGACCAGGGTGGGGAAGAATGCTTAGAAAATTTCTAATGGGGTAGATAAAAGCATATCATTCATGATGGAGAGGAGGCTTAAGTCATATCCATGATGGAGATGGTAACTTAGAAACAACCTAGAGAAGAAAACAGCCATAAACTGTAATGTCTGACTCTATTATGTCCCCCAAGGGGCTAAAGACTTCCCACTGAGGTAACGGCCTGAGTCACGGCTCACATGCTGGTGACTAGAACACAAACATTCAGAGCATTTTGCCTCTTATGGGAGGCTACAAGGTACAAAATGCTTATTTTCCACAGATGGCTTTCCTAACAAAGTAATGCAAGAGTTGCTGTCTGTTTCCTCCTTCAGCAGGAACAGAGAATATGGTTATTCTAGGCCTGTGGGCTATTGTTATCGAAGAATGGCAAGTTGACTTCTTCTCCGCTGCCCTTCCACCAACTCCTAAGCGATCACAGAGCTGAAAGAGTCTTCCAATTATCTTGTCTCCATGTTATTAAAGTGTGATACAATACTACAGCATAATGTGAGAACATATGACAGTATAATTCTATTATAAAACAGCTTCCTAATAATAGACCTTGTTATTCTGAAGGTCAAATCATGTCTCTACATAAAAGGTCTATGAGGCATTACAACACAGATGATCTCTGAAAGCAGAGCTACCCTGGAACATCTCTCTCCTTTATAGCATTTCTCTGCTCTATTCCTATAACAAGTGTCCATTTTCTAGAGGGTGAAATCCAAGGGCACTTGGCCCAGAGGAGCTAATAGTTCTTTCCTTCTCCTCCCTCCCTCCCTTCTTCCCTTCCTCCTTCCTTCCTTCCCTCCCTCCCTCCCTTCCATCCTTCCTTCCTTCCTGTCCAATGCTGAGGACCTTGCACATTCTAGGCAAGCATCCTACCACTCAACTATACCCACAACCCAGAAGATAGTTTCTTGAATGAGAAGGTTGAGTCTTGGTGTTTGAGGTCATAATCTGCACCTATTCACCTTTCCAACTCCAGCACCTATAAATACCATGCATAAATCTCCACTCCACCCTTTCCTGAAGTTTCCTGATGCCACATCACTAGTCTCATTACAACCTCCGAGTAGAACACACTTCTCAGAGGTAGACATCTAGTGTGTGTGTGTGTGTGTGTGTGTGTGTGTGTGTGTGTGTGTGTGTGTTTACAGTAGAGTATTGATAAGTTTTATTAAAAGTTAGTATACCATAAAGGAATAATTACAGAGAAAACTGGAGAAACTTAGGTAAACCTGGAAAGGAACTTGAAATAAACTGAGTTTTCTGGGTGAATCTGCATAAGGATATTTCCATTTCCCAGGGAAAGAACAGAGAGAACAGAGCTAAGCAGGTTTATAGAGGAAAAAGTGTCTTAAGTGGAGGAGATAGTAGCCAGAGAGAAGGGAGAGGTGTGCATGTGGTTGCTAGAGAAAGAAGAGGAGAGGGCAAGAAGTGAAGAGGAAGGAAGAAAAGGAGAGTGACATCTAATGTTCTTTACTCAACACCCAATTCAAATCCCACTTTTACAGAATTTTCATTCTATAAAAGTCACCTTTATAACCTACTGCTTTGCATTATTAGACCTTTTTTTTTTTTTTGAGACAAGGTCTCACTGTATAACCCAGGAAGGCCTTGAATTGGTTATGTAGCCCAGGCTGACTTTGAACTTGCAATCCTCTTGCTTCAGCCTCCCAAGTGCTGGGATTGCAAGTAGGTGCCACTATGCCTGGCTTAGAAGTGACCTTTTCATATTTTACTTTTCATTTATTATACAACTAGCTCTGCTATGACTTACATTTGCATATGCTTTACATCACCGCTTCTCACACTTTAAGGTGCATACAAAGCAGTGGAATCTCTTGTCAGGATGCAGTTGCTGATTCTGGTCTGACGTGGGGCTGAGACTGTGCGTTTCTAATAAAGGGGTCATATTCTGAATATCAAGGTTTTAGACTTTACATAGTTCTCATCACTACACAACAGATAGAATTCTTATCTGCTCCTTGGAGCTGAACTAAAAACTGAGAGATATATAATCTCTTCTTGTTCATATGACAGGAGAGCCAAGAAAAGATCATCAGTCTTTCAACTCTTCCTACTCCAACAAGGTACTTGCCCTGGGGTAAAAGCTTGGATCTTTTAGTTCACTGCTCTCCTGGTCTCAAGGATATTACCTTGCATGTGGTGGGTTCTTAGGAAGTCTTCCTCACTGCTCTGAGGTCCACCTGCAGCTCTCCTTCTCATCTGCCTCTGAACCAGTACATAGGCCATTCCTTCTACTGGCAGCATCATTCCCCTTTGTCTCCCCAAATGGGATTTTCTTTCAAACTTTCATTTTAAACCTTTGCAGAAGTTATTAGAACATGACCCTACCTGGCTTTAGTCACTCTATTTCTCTAGGAAAACACTGAGTTGCAACCTTTCTATTTCCCCAAATACTTGCCTCTTAGAAAAATAAAGTTCTTGAAAGGTACAGCTGGATGTGCACATTACAATTGTTGTTGCACAGACAATTGTTGTGCACAAACAATTGTTGTTGTTGTTAGGTGCCGGCGAGTCGGTATCCAACTCATAGTGACCCTCATAGGTTTTCAATGGCTGACTGTTTTGGGATTGCCTTGGGAGTGGATTGCCATGCCCTTCTCCCATTTTTGCGGTGCTGGGAATTGAACTCGGGACCTCAGAGACTGCAGCACAGCACTCTACTAACTGAGCTAAATCCCAGCCCTTACAGACAATAGGTGTCTATAAAAAGAGTATAAGTGATTTATAAAACTAAAAGCACCCTGTAAGTAAGGAATATTTATATTATACATAGCTGGTTTAATGCGTCTGTGTTCTCTTGCCCATGCAGTTATATATTTTAGCCTTTTAGGTGAGAGTTATTTCTTTTTTGTAAAGTATCAGAAATTTAGTCCTACAAGGAGCCCTAATCATTTACAGAAGGGGAAATGAGGGACAAAGAGGTTAAATAAAATTAATTAAGATGTCACAGGTGGGCAGGTGTCACAGAGACAGGGTGAGAGGTGAGGTCTCCTGACCCAGAGACACATTCTTATCTGTAACAAAGAGGCAGAGAGTGGCATGGAACCCAAGTAAAGGGGTGAACATACAGCTAGTATTAAATCACTGCCTCAGAATTTCATTACTGGGAAGAACACCTATTCTCTTACTCTGTTATAGATGAAGAAAGTACAGCTCAGGCAAGTCAGGCAGAGACTCCCTGACAGGAACAAGTGTGTTGATGTTAGTCCAATGCTCTTTTCCCATATGCCAACTGTGTACATCTTTGTATAGTTATGTAGATAGAAAATAATAAGCTGTAACTGCTCCTTTGTATAGCTTGGAGCACTTCCTGATTACGGTCTATTCAAGGCCATTAATACATGCCACTCTGCTTTGGTTTCACAACATGCTTGAATTCCAAAATAAATTATGTTTCATTCAAAGGAACAGCTAAGTCTAACTTTTGAGTTTCAATGGTTCTCATCAAAGCATTAAGTTCAATTACATAAACATGAAGACTGACAGTTCAAATCAGAATAAAAGGATAATGCACCCATTTTGCTCTCCTGTCAAGGGTACTAGTCCATATATGATTAGCATTTCCTTAGCATTTCTGGGGAACCTTAAAATACCAAGGTGATTGGTGGAGAATTAGAGAAAAGCAATTCAGTTTAGAATTGATATTTATGCTGTGCATAGCAACTATCATTATTATTTGTCTTGATTCTTCAAAAAGGATAAAGGGTAGTCTTCACCATTAGAGTTTCAGATATGCAAAGGACAATGGATCCCACATGAAGAGGTAGAAGGGCTCACTCAGCTCTCCCTGAGTTTTCCCTCAATCCCATGGAATCAGGAGGGGGAAGAGGGGTAGTTTTACCGTTCTCAATCTCATAGTCAGCGAAGGCAAGTTCAGAGCCTTTGTTCGTGATCAGCAGCTCCCCATTCAGTGTGAAGATCATTGAGGCATCGTCCAGGTTAATCATACATCCAACCACATCTCCTGGCTGCCAGGTTCGCCCAAAATACCCACTCCCTTGGTGCCAACGCTGGCCCTACAAAATAAGACCTCAGAGTTTAGAAAAAGGGAAGTCCAAGAAGTGCCCACAATTGGAGAAATGACCATAGCAGCGCTATCTCCTAGCTAGTAGTAGTACATGATTTCCAGAAGGACTCGCTTCTCTAACCTGACTAGCTTGTGGGGAGGAGTGGTCTATATTACAGATAAGTGAAAGTGAGCCACACAGGCTCTTCAGAGAAGGTAACCTGACCCTGCTGGCTCCTAGGCAGCAATGGCCATAAACAGGACTCTCTCCAAGGAAAATTAGTGAGATTCTCAACATACTGGCTGCAGTGTTTAGTGGGTCACCACTGCAATGGAGTCAATGGGCTTGAGTGGAAGAGGAGACATGGGTGTGATTATGGAAAGGATATTGGGCACAGTCCTCCCCATTACCAGAGTGAAGAAACCATTAGGGCATGTTCACTCGATGTCTACTAGCCAGTGGTAGTGGCCACTCACTCTGAAGCCTGAGATCTATTCTCTCAGTATATCCAGCCCCCAGGGAAATGTCTAGAGAAGGAAAACTGGCACTCCAGATGTGCAGACATTATATGGACTCACCCTGCTGCCTTCAAACACGAAGGATTGGTCATCAGCCCCCAGCTCGATGTCAGGCCGACAGCCTGGCCTGGCCCAGCCGACCCGCATGTCTCCTCCGGTCACCACCTCAAACTCAAAATACCATTTCCCGGATCTCACTGCATAAGACTGTTCTACCCGGAAAAATCGAATCTTGTCTATGCTGACTTTCTCCACAGCTGGATCAGCTATCATATGAAGAAAAATGAGCAGAAAACATAGGAAGGAAAGAGAGAATACATGCTTTTAATAATTAGGTGGCATTCTTCAAAAGAATTGGACAATAACCAAGATGGCTATGCCTACAACTGTAACTCCCTGGAGTCTGATCTCATCAGATCTTGGAAACTAAGCAGGGTCAGGTCTGCTTAGCCTTGGATTGGAGACTGCCTGGGAATACTGGGTGATGTAGGCTTGGGAAAAGGCAGCCCACACCCAAAATAATCAGCCAAGAAAATGTTGTAAATAGCACAGAAACAGTGACATGGTACTGGGCTTGGCACAGAGATGGGCAGTGTTTCATTCTGTCGTACACAGGGTCGCTATGAGTCAGACCCTACTCCACAGCACCTAACAACCACCACCACCACCAAGATGGCCATAGATCTTCAATTCTCCAAAACAGCATCTTGTTTATACAATGGCACTCATCGTCACCATCATGCTACCACAACAACATACAATTTACATACAACATACATCACATACATTTACCTAGTCATAAGTTTGCAGTAATCCCTTAGGGACCCTAGCCAGTTTTTCCTCTCAAAAAGCCTATGAAGTCAGGATGGAAAAATTGAGGCTCAGAGGAGTTAAATTACTTATTCCAGGTCACAAAGCCAATATACTGAGGATACAAGACATGAAGCCAGGTCTGACCCCAAAGCCCATGGACTGTGTCACCTCTTGGAGTTAGGGATGACAATGGGATGTTTGCCAATTATAACCTGGTGAGTTTAATCAGCACTAGAATTTAACTTGGAGATGTGATTACCTCATCCAAAAGAAAGCAGATATTCACCTGCCTGAAGAAAAAGAGAGACAAAAGTCACATGGCCAAGTATCCCCCCAAAATTAACTACTCTAGAGGAAAGCCCCCACACGTCTGTCAGTTTGCCGCACTGTGGGGGCTTGCGTGTTGCGATGAGGCTGAGAGCTCTGCCACTGTAACCTCGGACATGAGCAAGGTTACCCATGGTGGACAGGTTTTCAGCTGAGCTTCCAGACTAAGACAGACTAGGGAGTAGGACCTGGTGAGCCACTCATGAAACAACTAGCCATTGAAAACCCTATGGATAGCAAAGAAACACTGTCAGATATAGTGCCGGAAAATGAGGCCCCCAGGTTGGGAGGCACTCAAAAGACTACTGGGGAAGAGTTGCCTCCACAAAGGAGAGTCTACCGTGATGACAGAAATGGAATAAAGCCCCAGGGAGCTCAACTTGTTGATGTGGCACATCTTAAAATGAGGAGAAACAACTGTAAACATCCATTAATAATTGGAACATGGAATGTACATAGTATGAATCTAGGAAAATTAGAAATTGTTAAAAGAGAAATGGAGCGCATAAACATCAACATTCTAAGCATCAGTGAGCTAAAATGGACCGGCATAGGCCATTTTGAGTCAGACGATCATATGGTCTACTATGCTGGGAATGATAAACTAAAGAGAAATGGGGTTGCATTCATCATCAAAAAAGACATTTCAAGATCTGTCCTGAAATACAATGTTGTCAGTGATAGAATAATATCCATACGCCTACAAGGAAGGCCAGTTAATAT